>JACCIC010000317.1:0-32500 GCA_018907035.1 Sycobia sp. Sy_11 | reverse complement strand
CAACATTTTGAACGTTTTAACCCCCAATGTTTAATGCTACTTCTTTGTTGAATAATATCAGACATTATAAAAACCGACGAGACAATTTTTCTTTGTTCACAAAACACAATCGTAACTATATGACAAATGAAGATAATTGCGTGAAATTTGGCACAGATAACTCTGACAGTACTAGCAACTTAAAAATAAAAACATTTATCCGAATCGATAAACCCGGGAAGTTTGACTTGAAAAGTCTTACTCATATTTGTACATAGCAGTATAAGCTTAATGTATTAATCATTTCAACTGGATAAAACCGATTGTTTCACGCCAAGCCAAAAGATCAAGGAATTTCTGTGTTCCAGAATTCTGAGCGCGGATGTGAATCGAACGGGCAACCGTTTCAACCTTTCCAACCGTTATCGAACTAGCCGAAATTTACTCCTTGTCCTTTAACCGAACGGAACTCGAAAATATTTGGATCCCCGTGGGGTGAAGGGGCGGTCCCGGTCATAATCATAAAGTAAGTAAAATATTTCTTCTCTCCGTCCACCCCTCGCAGTCTCAGAGCGCTGCTATCGCGTTCGAGGCAGACGGCCGGGCAGAAAATTCAAAGCCGAACGAACTTTCCACCGATTCGACGTATCTCTCTCGCTGTCTCACACTCTTTCCCTTATGCCGCGAGCTAATAATTTTGTTTTATTCACTCGCATGGGTACGCGGGGACTGCCGCCGCTCTCCGGGCATAAACTGAAATAAATAAACCTTGAAAATCCATTACGCTGTTTTTGGGGCGTTTGAACGGATTCGCCGACCCTCCTCCTTCTGCCCTTACGCCGCGTACACGCGCGCGCGCTCTGCTATATACAAAGCCTATTTCGTTTTTCTGTATACATACATACATACATACATACATACATACATACATACATATATACACACATATATATATATATATATATATATATATATATATATATATATAATATGTACGCGAGCCCTATGTGATCCAAAAAGAAAGAAACTAACTGTCAAATTTAAACAATAGGATGCAACGGTCGGAATCGCAGATGTTTTATATCAATATATGACGATATGACGAGAAGACTTCATCTATTATTAATCTGAAAGAATTCACGAAAAAAATTTGAGGTTATTTTTCTATATGAAAGGTGTTTTTCAATCTTCTTTTAAAAATATGTTGACCTGGGTATGGCAGAGGTATTTTGATATGGTCGATCCAAAATTTTCGTCACTCTTGTCCATTCTCATTATCGTCAAAGCGATTTCATGATTTTCCCCAGTTGACCTCGAAATAAGCTCCGACATTATGGATTTCAAAAGTTTCAAAAAAATTTCTGGATACGTCAAAATGTATGAATGGGCATTTGTATGACAAGGAAAGGTATTCTTCAATTAAAAAAAAAAACAATCATAAATTAATAAATACGGGATTACATGATTGGAAATAAGGCTGAATTGATATTCTACTTGAAAGGATTGCAGTATAAGGAAGAATAAAAAAACTTTTGGAATGCATTATTTCAGAAATCGTCTCAATGGTCCTTAAACCGATGGATGTAGAAGAAATTTAAGGATCGTATAATACAAATACCTTGGTCCTAATTTAATTAGCGATGAAACTGATACGAAATTCGGAATCAGCAGATCAAATTACTACAGACTCTGAGTATCTCTCGAATACAATAAATTTTTACACCACCCTCAAAATCAACGATAATAACGCGATCTTCCGGCTATTTTGCACACTAATATAATATAACTAATATAATATAAATGCAGAATAAAATAATAACTGAGGAAAGTTTAGTTCATTTTCTGAGACTTTTGTATCTCGCTTCGATTGAGAATAAATTGTCTGACGAAGTAGAAAATAAAATTTCACAATAGCTTCGAAATCTATTATTTCTATATGTCTGTGTTTCAAGAGTAAATGATCAAACATAATTAACTTCGTATTTCAACTTTGTAAAATGCAATGACATGAATTCCCAAAATAAAGATCCAGAAATCATGGATATATATATATATATATATATATATATATATATATATATATATATATATATATATATATACATTAATATACGTTTCCGGCTCTTGCGAATTATTTTTTCTATATATAAATATACATAAAAATCAGTCAGTCACAACGTATATAATCTATTATAATCCCCGTCCGCTTTTACATACTGTTTTATCCAATTCGTGTCAATGTTATTAGCATCACCGATTACCTCGGAAGGTTGACCGTATAATGCAACAGATAGTCAGTTTTCAAGTCAAGATGAAAAGCAAAAAATACAGCTGGATTATTATTCGTCATTTATACGGCATGACTATCAGTTTGAAATAAGATTGGAGAAAAATATTAAGAATTAAGGGAAATACTTCCTCTTTGTTCCTTTCCACGTCTTCCTCTTATCCAAGCACTCTTATCCCATCACTGCTACTCCTATTTCTGCGAGAGGAATAGTATGACTCCGACCTATTCCGACCACTTTCTCTCTCTCCCTCTTTTCTCTCTCATCCTCAGTCAATTGTGATGAAGGCCTGGTCCAGTATATATATCTACACACGCTAAAGCCCATGCTCATTTACCCCATCCCCGTTCTCCATTTTGCTCCCGTCCTCCAAGCTGTCCGCCGGCGGCTGTATATAAAAATTGCACGGGGGACCTTTCGTATTAAAATTGCAATGAATAATCCAGCCTCTCGGCGCACATTCAAATTTTCTTTATTCCGTCAAAGCGGCCTGGACCCGGAACGTGACGCGCTGCAACGTCCTCCTCGCCCCCTACCCCCTCCGCCGTTGTCGTAGTCGCCGAGGCAATCTCTCGCCGCGGGGAGGGCGGCGACAGTCGGACACGCGGCGGAAAGCGAGATGGAGGAATTTGGAGCCTCTCTTTCTCGCTCTCGCTCTCTCCCTCTCTCTCTCTCTCTCTCTCTCTCTCTCTCTCTCTCTCTCTCTCTCGGCCTCTTTCCCGAAATAAAATATTCACCGCAATCGCGGTGGAATTGCGGAGGATCCCTGTCTCTCTCTTTCCCTCTCCTTTTTTTTCTGGTGGAAAGGAAAATGGCAAGCGCAACCTCCACTTACTCGCATCCACCCTCCGGAGGTGACTTCTGTACGAAGTGCGGATTCGCGAAGACCGCCACTGTTTCGCTGCAACGGGTCCCGGGAAGAAAAATGACGAGAGAGAGAGAGAGAGAGAGAGAAAGATACGTAGAAATAAAGCAGCCGGGTTGTGCAGCGTGCATGTACAGTCGCGCGGCTGAGTTTTACGATTTTTAGCATTCGCCGATTTAACGGCACCTTTAACGATCCAGTGTGTAACCTGTATATATATACGTACAGGAAAGGGAGGAAGGAGGGTAGCGCAGCGTCGACGGGAAGTATTCAACCAGCCACGTGCGTGCGCCTTTTCTCTCTCATTTTCTCTCTCTCTCTCTCTCTCTCTCTCTCTCTCTCTCTCTCTGTCTTTCGCTCGCTCTCTTTCTCCGTCTTGCATGCACGCATTATCGAGTTACATCTAATCATCATAACCTCTCTTGTCTGTTCGTGAGAGAGCGACGGGTGGAGCGGGGAGAGAGAGAGAGAGAGAGAGAGAGATTGAGAGAGAACGAGAGAGAACGTCGCGTACATATACCAGACATGAACCGACCGCGATTGTAAAAGTTTAATATCTGCCTGCTTTATGGCTTCGTGACACATCGCTCGTATCGACTTACACACAAGCGCGCTCGCTTGCGGTGCTCATCCCCCTGGCTCGCAAGCTCTCTTTCTCTGTCTCTGCCTTCCCCTTCGCGAACTGTCCTCTCCTACACACACACACACACACACACACACACACACACACATATATATATATATATATATATATATATATATATAGATGAGATATACATGCATTACTCGGGAAGATTGATATTCTATAGAGCTGATTGATATGGCGAGCGTGCGAGCAATTATCCCTGATTTTTCACGCTGTGTATAATGCATAGCGGGATCGTTCGCAGAGAGAGAGAGAGAGAGAGAGAGAGAGAGGGAGAGAGAAAGAGCGCGGGAGAGAGTGAGCGAGAGAGGGAGAGAGCAGTGCCGATAGCCGGGTGTTAAATATCTTGTTAAATTTATATACGGGAGATTAAGGATTTTTCTCGTTATACGATCGAGAAGGGCACTTTATCACTGAGCATCGTCCGAATAAGTAAAAGAATTTTACTCTTCAAATTTTAAAAACCATCTTCGATGCTTGACGCTGTGTAATTGTGATTTACCGATATAGTTGTCCATGGACGCGGAAGTTAATCACGGCCACGCACTCAAGCGTACTATACGCGCGCTTAAGCGAATATCGATAAATTCATCTGTACGGTTTAGTAGAGAATTATGAATTTAATCGCTGGTCCAATATTTAACGTGTAGACATATGGAACGAGTAGATTATTATAAGTTTTAGAAAAATAACAACGGGCTGCTGTAATAATACAATTACCATCGTCGTATTCACTATTTCGCTCTAAAATCGCCGATTTGGTTATTCATACTTATACTTCATCATAAGTTTATGGGCATGAAATTGCACGTATACGTGGCAGGATGAAAAAATGTGTCGAAACGAATAATTCGCATAATGTAAAAAATGATCTCGCCGTTACTATTCCTGCACTCTCGATGCGATGCCATTTTATTTTGCTGCTCACGCAATTTCATCAGCAGTGCGGTGGACAGAAGCATTGGAATGCGGCGAAAATCGAAAACAAAAAATTTGCAATTAAATAACGTCTGTCATTTTTCTCGTATTTATAATGTAAATTCGCCGATCAGAATCGCGATAATGCCACGGCAAATGCGAACTGGCAATCGTAGTAATATTTCAACGGATTTAGATACGATCTTTAAGCAAACGCGATTTCTGAGCAAGAAATTACGCACTCACTTGATATTTACGTCTGCGGTTGAGAGGCTTTTCCCGCGTGAATAAGATATAAGCTTAAGAGATAAACGATGGGCGACGAATTAAAATTTGCCGTTAACATCGTGCGCACAATGCACTATCTAATGAAACGTTGAGGTTAACTTAAAATCACTTTATTACGGTTCCTGTCACGGATGTCTAAAAAAAAAAGCCGACATCTACGCGTAGAATACACGATCTCTATACAGCTTTAATTATCCCTATGACACGAAGACGTATTTACGGGCGAGCATAATTATATTCCACTTGAAAAGATATTGTACGTAAATTTTCCATACTGTAACATAACAAAATATACCGCGAGCTCGTATAGCGCAACGAAATTTGTGTTTATAAAACCTGTTTTTATCGACAAAAGAATACTACAGTTATTATTTGATGCACAATACTTGAAATATTATACTGCTGTCGACGAACTAACGGTACACATGATGTGTCCAACAAAAAGGCGAAGCCCCCGTCCTATATATATATTTCTCGAGAAGATCAATTACTCCCAAGTATTATATATTGTATACGCAGCATAGTAAAAATCTTATATATATATACACGTGTGAAGTGTGTTGTATACGATCCATATATAATTGCTCACACTGACGGATGGGTAATAAGCAGAGGAAGTCAGATACAACGGTTGCTCTCAGTGCTTTTTTTTCACTTTCCGTGCTCGTCGATCGAGGGCTCAGTTAGCATTTGCTCATTATCCCACGAACATTGGCGCGTAGCGCAAAATCTGTCTTCGCAACCATCCAAAATCGATCCAACCATTGCACAAGACCGCCTCTACTTATTACCTAACTGAATATTTAAGACACCATGAATATACGTAATATAATAATGGAACATTTAGAACAGGGCTGCGCAACTAGAGCTCGCTACACAGATATAAGTAGATGTACGTGGACACGGGCTCATGCACACGCGCGTTATACGCGAGACGTATTACCAGCCTATATATATATATATATATATATATATATCGAAGCGTACAATTGCAGTTTCTCGCGCGAGAACAATGCCGCCCAGACGTATACGCCAGTCCACCCGCCCATCTCGCTCTACCACCCTCGCGTACGGGGTTAATCCCCTCCCCCCGCCCCCCAACAGCCAGCTCGTCTTGGCGGCGCTCCCCTCGGCGCGGTCGGTTTCGCCGGTATCCCCTAGATCGCTCCTGGAGCGCGCGTGCGCGCGCCTACATACACATACACATTATATATATAAATGTATATATGTATGTATAAATATATATCTATGTATACACACGTACGGAGTGTGAGTGCGTACCGTAATTTTCCAGTGCCTATATCGTGCTGGAATCCGCAGTATCCTTCCACGTGGTGTGTCCGCACATATATATATATATATATATATATATATATATATATATATATACGCACGCATACACGCAGCATACACACATGCGCGCGCACGCACACACATACACATCCATGCATACGTACACACAACAGCCAATCCGTATTACTCGCGCCTGTACACGAGCACAATCGAACAAATCCAATCGCCCGCGCGCGTTCCTCTCTGCGTGTCACTGGTTCGCGCGCGCTCCCGCGAGCACGAGCCTTCGTATGCCTGGATGCAATTAGACGGTATATAGAGTTAAGATATTTATCGAGCGATAATTCAGCGCCGAGGTAAGTTTCCCGGTGGCCGGCTAATCCGGTTGCTGCTCGCGAGCCGTGCCGCAGAGCTTCTTCCATGGTCGAAGTAGAGGGAGAAACGGCTATTAGGGAGGGGGCGGGGTTTGGGAATGAATCGTCGAAGCCCTAACTAAACTTCGAAGAAATCGATGCTGCTGATTACATTCGCCGATTTCTTATTTGACACGGAATTGTACGGAACTGACTTACTAATCAAGTCCCCCTGTGCCGCGGATAATGGATTCCATGCGGATGTTCGGCAGGGTTATGGGATTTCGATGCGTGAACGTTTGCCTGGAATGCAGAACTCGTGCGTATATGAATGAATGTCTCTCTTTATTTACATAAGAAAATATATGTATTCTTATCGGTGTTCGCATTCTTTTGCACCCGAACCCTTTCAATTCGGTAATAAAAGTTGTTTTCACGCCCTTGTCCGGCCACAATAAAATGGTAACAATTCTAAGTGAAGGAAATTTAACTTTCAGATTTCTTTATATATATATATATATATATATATATATATATATATATATATATATATATATATACGTATGTATGAAAATAGATTTGAAACTGGTTTATATTTAAGTAAATAGTATCGAGGATAAGCAGAAAATGTTCAAATTTAAAAATAATATGTTTTAGATGATGTTAGCCGCATTTCTTTATGCAATAAAGAAAAAAAAGGATAAGCATGTTTCTGTCTCTCGTACACGAGGATAAATTATTTTTTTATATATTTTTTATATATTTTTTTATTATTTTTTATATATCTAAATTTATCATAAAAGTAATTTGTAATTAAAGAAAAAGCTGAGATACAAAAAACTCGAACTTTAGACAAACGTATTGAGAAGTGAACAATTGACAAACTATATAAATAAATTATATGGTTCTTAGAAATAACAAATGCATATTATAAGAAAATTAAATGGAAAACTATACATCTTACAGATACTTACCGAGGCACTATTATATGCAATTAATAGATAAGCCACGTGAAACAATACTCTCTGCAGAATTTGCGGTGTGTAATTAAGTAAAAGTTTCAATAATATCAAATCTCTAATAACTATAATAATTTGATTAATAAATATATTTATCGATGTTACCGTCTTTGCAAAATAATGTACTTATCAGTATACATATACCGACAGTCGCACTGTCCATGTTTACAATGATCCCCGTAGAATCTGAAATAAAAATTACTATTAAAAATAAATTTAAAACAATAAATGAAGGAAAGTAATAGTAGTATTTCAAATTAAAAGTAAAAATAATTAATATACGACGTTAGCTCAGACTAACTTGACTGCTACCGCTAATAAGATTCACCGTATATTCTAGATATTCCGTCCGACGTTTTGAATCGCTTCGGCTCGTCTTCAATTCGTTCATCGTAGGCTACAAAGCATTGAATGATATAATTATATTAAAAATAATTTTCTTACTTCCCAGCTTCGTATATTATTATATACAGTGTTATATATTATATGCACGTATTCGTCTGTATTTTAATATAAACGCATACTCTTTTATGCAATATGAAAAAAAAAACACGCGCATCTCAAATATCCAATCACAGTCGCTTATTTACGTAGTCAAAGGGTTATCTTCTTTAACGCGTATACGACGCAACAACGAGTCTCCCTCGTGTACGCGCACAGACGTGGAGCGTGGTGGACCGGGGGAGTCGAGGGGAAGAGATGTAGGAGGCGAGCCGATAAGCTTAGAGACAGGGAGAGAGCGAGAGAGAGTACCAGTCCCTCCCCCCTTGGCCCGTGAATTCACGATGCGTATAACCGGCGCGCGTCGGCAGTACGGCGGGCGGGCGGGGGGGGGGCGAGAGTTCGGCTAGTTGGGCTTTAGTTTTGGGAGTTTATGTTGCCGGCTTCCTGTCGGGCGCAGAGGGGTTCGGAAGAAGACGGGGGAGTGGTGGCGGGCAGGGTGGATCGCGCGGCGGGGGGGGGGGGGGGGGGTGTTGGCCCGCCGAACTGGTGGCGTACGCTCTATATTCCATTGCGCGATAAATATCAAAGCAGCCGCGTCCGCGCCGAGGAGCGCGGGATCGACGGAGCAAGCGGCGCTCGGCGTAGCTCAGGTAGGCGAGCGGACGGCCGGCTGGGGGCCGGGGTCGATTTTAATTTCTCGTCAGACGCGCACGCGCGCGCTCTTAGCCCCGCCGCGAGGAAGTCGTCGGATGACTTCGGCCGACCGTGCCGATGCTCGAGCGCCACCCCCCGAGATGGAGCGCAGGGGATGGGGTAGTCCATTAGCCTTTTGGATTTGATTGCTTTCCAGGTTTTTTTTTAAATATTAACGTTTGCGATTGTTTCGTAAAACCAATAGAATTCGTCATTCCAGTTCGAAGCGCGGTAAATTTGGAAATCTCGGCAATAGTCGTATGTTAACGGACTGGATGTATACGTTATTTTTCGCCGTGAGTTCAGGAGATCAAGTAAAGAGAATAAATTTTACGCTATACATTAATTTACAATCTGATAAAGATGATAAGAGAATTATCATCTTTAAACTGTACGTTATCTGGAAGGATCGTCAAAGACACGACAATTGATCGATTCCCGTTAATATCTGTAAGGGACTGAACTCGTCTACTTACTTAAAATATTAAGATATTGGCGTCTGGTGGAAGAGATTCAATTAAGTAATTTAGATATAATTACTCAAAAGATGGTTCGACCGTAACCAACGCCGAAATGCTTATATTTGATAATAAGATCATCATTTAAATATTATGATTATCTCGCTCGAGTAAACGTCTACAACGAGATTAAAATCGGAATTTAAATGAAACGAAGGCTGGCACAATCGATCATTTGCATAAAAAAACTAATAGAATAACAATGCTAGAATCTATTGTTTAAAGCACAGTGTAGCACGACTTAATACGAAATTTTAATCGATTAGGAAATACTGATTTTTCGTTCGTTTTGCGACACGGCTCCGAATGAAAGCCCCTCAAGATTGCCTGCGTCCATTTAAATTCCCGACAGGTATAGACTCTGGGCAGGGATTAAAATTTGCGTATTTAAAATCCTTTCTCCACGAGACCCCCCCCCCCACCCAGAAATTTCCAAATCCAACGAAGTAAAAGCGTACGCGCTTGCACCATTTCGATATATATATATATATATATATATATATATATATATATATATATATATATATATATGTACACACTGTATTTCCAGAATAATGCAGGTCGAGCCGACCGTGCCGCGACAGCTGCGGCGCGTAACGCGCCGCGCACCCCGATGGCCGGGGGGGGGGGGTGCTGCATTTTTCAACGGAATTCAAATTCGCCGATGTGCCACGGACGCGCTGAGCCCACCGTCAACCTCCCCCGTCCCCCAACCCGCGTTCCATCTGCCCAACCCCCCTCCGCCCGAAGTGCACCAGGCCTAGAGAAACGGGACGTATCGGCGGGAGAGGCGGAGGGATTTTCGGGCCGATCGCGCCCTCCCCCGCGCCCCGTGAAAGATTCGATCGGAACGATGGACGACGGCCGGTTCATTTTTTTTCAGCGGGCTCGGCGCGCCGATGCTTTTTAACGTTAGCTCCCTCGCGTCCACCCGCTGCGGAGGGATCCGAGGGCGAAGGGGTAGAGCGAGGCAGAATTTATTTACCGAGCACGGCGCTGTACGTCACGAGCTCCGAAGGGCGACGGACGTGGGGGAGGGATGGATCTCCCCGCGTTATTTTCCACACGGGATTATTGAACTTTGACCGTCGACGGAGAGAGAGAGAGAGAGAGAGAGAGAGAGAGAGAGAGAGAGAGAGAGCGATGCTGCGGGTTTTTGATTTTAACAGCGGCTTTTTTTGACGATTGTGGACCATTTATTGATATTGAATAAAGTACCCGGGCCACTGCTACACACTACGCCGGGGGACTGTAGAAATGAAATGGAGCGGATTCGCGTTGGGAAATCGCGAATTTCCGTTTAAAAAGAAAATAAAAGAATGAAACAAAAAAAAAGAATGCTGTTTGAGAGCGGAGGGGGGGAGGGAATTTCCTGATTCTATTAGCGGCGGGATGCGCGCTCGCATTAATTTTAACGCTCGCGAGAATCTCGTTTTCTGATTGAACTCGTTCGTTCCTTTTTTTTCTGCTTTTTTTTTTCTCTATCATTATATTAGGTTATATCTGAATTTTTATTTTGCACTCTGCATTCGAGCTATAATTGCGTTACCGTTATATCGCGGATTAAAGCGAAGCTGCCTTTGATATGGAAAGAAATTTAACTGCTCTGTGCGTGCAAATTATAAAATTGAAGTTGATTCGGGGGGGGGGAGGCAGGGGTTTCGTTAAAAGATATTCGTTTTATTAATTAATACGCTCGTCGATAACGTAGTTTCGCCAATTTCGGAAGAAATTTCAAATGTATTTCTGAAATTGACGAGGTACATTATGAAATAAACAACGAGGTCGTTCCGCTCGATATTCCCATTAAGAGAGTTATTTCGCCCGAGGGCGGGGGAGGGCGGCGAGGCTGGCGGAAGGTTATCGACCGCTCGAGAATCGCTCACCGGCTATGACCGGAGGAGGGTTGGTAGGCTACACTCCTCGCCCCGTACGAATCCGATAAAATGTTCAGTCGAGTTCCTGCCGCTGTGCGAAGAAAGACCAAAGTACGAATACACGGATCCCATTTCGAAAGGTAATCTCGCTTATGAAATATACGTATACGCATACAAGTGTACAAAACGTTCCCGTATCACCGTCGGCCGAGTAACAATTTGATTAAATCGAAATACACGTATGCGCCGTCCGGCAAATATTTATCCTTCTAAAATACGCCGTCCCCTCCTCGTCGGCAAGCCCGGCAAATCGATCGATCCACCTCGGTGGATTCTCCTCCGTAGACTCTTGTTCTCGCGCGCGCGCGCGCGCGCCAGTCTACTATAATGTAGAAGAGGCCGAGACTGCGACGCCGCCGCTCGGGTCAATAAGTATAAGAGCGGGAATCCTAAGTAAACCCGATACCCATTATCTTCGCCTTTTTATCTCGCGCCCGGCCGAGCAGAGCGCGACGAACGACGCAGGCGCGCGGACGCCCCTGCGAGATTTTCCACCGCTGGCTCCCGCGTCCCTCTGACTTCGTATCTGGCTCGCGTCTGGCCACTATATAAGTGTGCATGCGTGTGTGTGTGTATATATATATATATATATATATATATATATATACATTGAGAATGGCAAACGCACAGAGGGATGGTGAAACGTGAGAGTGATCCTCTCCCCCTCCCTCCTCGGCGCGAGCGTTAGATTGCGTTGTCTTATCGAACGGTCCGCGTCTGCTCTCCGCATAGGCTACTACCGCGTCCTCGTCGTCGTCGCAGTTTCTTTCCTCCTAATATATATATATATATATATATATATATATATATATATATATATATATATATATCGGCAGCCGCTACCGCCGTCCGTCGCGCTCTTTTCCCGCTCGATTGACCCAATTTCCCCTCAATTTGCCCGCAGGGGACGAACGGAAAGCCAGCGACCGGCGGGAGCGTTAAATGAATCAAGACATTTGTTTGGCCGACGGGCAAAAGAAGCGAGGATTCCGTGTCATTAGTCTTGCGGCTGGCGAGGGAGAGAGGAGGACGGCGGTGAGGTAGGGGGGGAGGGGGGTTGGTTGCATGTGTCGTCGCGTCAGGCACCGAACGACGTATAGATGGTTGGACTCCTCGTTCGTGCCTCCTAACTCCACCCCCTCCCCCTCTCGCCCCACACGACGACCACTCCTTTTCTTATCGCTGGCTGCGCACGTAGTGGAAATTAGAGGGAGAAACGGAAAGAGAGAGAAGGAGACAGAGATGGAGATAGATGCGAACGAGGCGAGACTCTCGCCCATCGTTTACCGTCCCGGCGAAAATTCGATTTTGATTTAAGGGGGGAAAAGAAGCCATTTGTCTGCCTCGCTTTTGCCGCGTTTTAGCCGTAGCGATGGCCGTGCATTCGTTGTGCCGCCCGAAATCGCTCTCAGACAAATAAATTGTATATCGGCGATCGCGCATCTGTCCGTTCGTCTTTGATCATGGTTAATGAAAAAATTATGCTCAAGTATATACCAGCTGTAATGTCGATTCGATCGGCCGAGTTATCCACTTTCGACGAAATTTCTCGCGTGTCCTTGAAGCTCTCAACTATTGGATTTTTCATAATTAATGCTAAATATCTTGGACAGTCAAGTGCACGGTTTTTTTACTGGCTTTGAATCTTATTAACATCAGCTTGAGGCGACCTTAATTCAGTTAACTATATTAATACAACTTAATTAATAATCAAACTACATAGTTAATTCAGCCAACTAATTCAACCAACTATATTTATTTGTGTATTACAAAATTAATTTATAATTTATAAAAGTATACTTTATAAAAGTATAATATGAATAAAATCAACGAAATGTGAAATGTACAATATTTTAACAACGGTGTAACTCGCAGAATATACGTAATCTATTATTGGAATACTAATTAAAATTCATAAAGATCATAATAAATAATCTTTCGATTGTTATCTAGTATCATATAAAATAAACTGTGAATTACCAACGCTTATACAATATAAAAAAAGAAGTATTATTTAAATTGAGAATATAATAAGAAAATATTAAAATACTAACATAAAAATAGAATATTACATTATATATTAAATAATTCTAATGTCATACATAAATTTATTAAAATTGTTAATTAGAATTTTATATAAATATCCTCGCAATGATCCTTTTCAAAACTTCTAAGAAAAATGCTTTCCTACTATCAATTTATAGCTCAGTTAAGTTAACTTTTAAGGACAATAAGTAAATAAGAAAGGAAATATAGAAACATGTTTTTATTCTGCATCATTGAAAATGACGTTAAAAATTAGACATTTTATTGTATTTGTGAAAGTGTTGAAGTGTTTTTGATTGAATCAGTACTGCTTGTACTACATTAATTATTATTATAATCATTTTTCACGGAGTGCGTAATGAATATTTCATTAAATTTATAGACATTTTCTCCATTCGAGGCAATTTTGTTAAATCATTCACAACAACTGCGGAGACTAGGGCACAACCGATGCTCCAGTAAGACACTCGATGGATTTCGAAGAAAATCCGATATAACTATATTGAAATAAATCTGACCACTTGTGAATGATGGCCCGAACGAGATTTAATCCAAGAAAATCATTGACGAGAAATCATAAAGAGGCTCGGTGTGGACGATAAACTATTGAATCAAATCGCCTGGAAAAATCAAAATGGGCTTGTGTGATTTTGAAAGTTCGTATCGGAATGCCTCGTACGAGGTTGTTATCGTAGTCTTTTCCTCTGACATAATCATCTAAGCAGAAATTCTACAGAACATCAAACTGTTCTACAGATCCTCCACTATCAATTTTGTCAAATATATATCTCAGAAGTCTAATATTCAAAATTCAAATGGTACGATGATTGTTAATTTTTGCTCTATTATCGTGCCTCAATACCGCTAATCTATAAGCAGCGTGTCGTGACCAAAGAGATAATGATAATTTAAAAAATCCTGAAATCAGATGCTACATAGGAGCATCTTCCAACAATTACTTACTAATTATATTAATTACTCGTGCTAATGTTTATATAATGCATTACACTGTTCCGGCTGCTGTTAAAAGCAATAAAGTAAGCAACAATAAATCAAATTTTGGGCAAAAATCTTTAATTTCAATAAATAGTTGTATTTAAATTTTTTTCCAATTAAATTATCATTTTAAAGAATTTCAATAGTTAAAGTTTGAGAGAGGGAGTGAGAAAAAATATTTGAACGATTGACTTTTTTTTTCTTGTTAGGAATCAAAGAATGAAACACAGATATTGAAAAGAAAAAATAAAAAGAGAAGAAAAACGACAACAAATGACAATCGACTGGCAGCGGCAACGGACTGCTGCTCCAGCCCGCTTCAGCGCCGAGCCAAAGGATAAAATTAATGATACGGCTCCGTGAAAGCGTTCGTACACGCGTATTATGCCGAAGAGTTCTTATAGGCGGGCACGTAAAACAGTGAAATTTCCCGTCCATTAGGGAAACTGCAGTTTTCCTTCCGCCCGAGGAGGTGCCGTGCCGCGTCGCGTCGGGCGCTCGTCGCGCAGGAGAAGATCGCGAAGAAGAAAAGGAAGAAAAAAATGGAGAGACGGCGAGTGATGTATACTCCGACATCACCTCTATCTGTCTCTGTCTCTGCCTTTCTCCCCCGCCCCTCTCTCTCTCTCTCTCTCTCTCTCTCTCTCTCTCTCGCTCTCTGAAGACCGAGCGCAATACGGCTCTAAATCTTTCGCGCTTCTTTGGCATTGAAGCACCGCCCGTGGATCGTGTATATGTATATATATCAATATATATATATATATCAATATATATATATATATATATATATATATATATATATATAAGATCTGTGCCGAGGCATTATTCGAGAGACGCGCAGAAAAAAAAGAGGCGAAGAGCGCCAGCCCGCGTCGCCGTCGGGGAGAAATTGGTCCTGACGATTTGCGCGCGTGTCGTCGCCGTCTCCCAGCCTTACTTCGGAGTGCGGCCAGGGTTGGAGGGGGGAGGGGCGGGGGTGGAGAGGGACAGTCATTAGAGCGTCTTGCCTCTCCCCTTCGAAGCAGATGGCAAAAGGATTTGCATGAGCGCCACGGATAGCGGGCTTGAGGGGGGAGGGGGGAGTGAGAAGGAGCACTATACACTCGCATACTTTTTAGCTACCGCGCGGAGTTTCGTAAATACAGTCGTAAACCGTCCTCGTCCCACCCATCCCTCCGCCACCGTCACTGTCAATCGCAACAATCGTAACGGAAGGAAGTGGAGCGGGTTAGAGGTAGTTTGCTTATATCTCCCGTTCTCTTACTGCGCCCCCACAGCACCCGCCGCCCGTCCGCGCCACTTCGCCCGTTCGAATAAGCGCCCGAGAGATTCGAATGCATCTTATGCCACGGATAAAGTTCGGAGATCTCGGACGTTTTTACGGGGGATCGTAATTTTCCGTTATGGGTACACGGATTCGCGATTCGATAAATCGCGTCGGCGGTGGGTGGGGGCGGGGGTGAGAAGGGGCTCGCGGGGCTTTTCAAGGATCGTCAGACAACCCTCTGTTACGGTTTGTTTGTCTTATCTCCGCGCGGGCGCGCGACCCCGGCATTTGGGATAGGCGAGCGTTTGGCTCTGTTTTGAATATTAGTTCGAGCTCATAAATATATATATATATATGTATATATATCACTGTATGGGAAGTTTTATTTATCTTAACGATGGTGGATGATAAATGAAACGATTTATCTCATTGATAAAATGTTTTTTTTTCTTATTCGGTAATTGTAAAATGTTGTTCGATATACCTGTATTGTAGAATTATCTTTCATAATTTGTATCACTGTCCACATATTTTACATCTTTTGTATCATTATCCATATATTTTGCATCTGTTTTGCAATATTGTAATACAGTTGTTATTTATTATCCTGGCTTCATAAATATATAAATATAGACGGGCACAATCCCAGTAAGTACATGCACATTACAGAGCAACAAAAATCATATTTTCTTTATCCACACTTATATGGTTGTCCATTTAAATATCATATATATATATACGTATCCACACAGTATATACACACATACATTTGCATATTGCAGTGAGGCTAAAAAGAAACCCAAAATCAAAATTTAAATTCACGGCTAAAACTAATTTATCGGCAAAGCTTGCCTCGCCTGCCTAGTGCCTAGCCCGCCGCCCACCTGCCGCTTTAGCTCCATTCACGCGACTTTCTCACGCTTCGAAGCTGCAGCGACGAGGCGGCTGCAGCGAAGCCGCGGGGTGGGGGCTCGCCCGCAGCGCATTTAAAATACGGGTCTCGCGGCATTTTTCGCGGCGGCCCGCTGGAAAAGAGACAGAGAGAAGAAGAAAAAAGGCCAGTTTATACGGAAAATTGAAAGCTCTCTCCATGCTCTAAAATGCCCTCTCTCTCTCTCTCTCTCTCTCTCTCTCTGCGAGTTTATTGCGCGCGCTCTATAAGGAGACTCTCCGTATATTATATATATATATATATATATATATATATATATATATCCACTGTATTATATATACCGAACAAAGGCGCGCACGCGTGCGTACACGCCGGCGTCCCGCGGAAGTCTGCGTTTTGCAAAATGGCGTACTTAAGAAATATTTATATATCTATGCGAGCAGAGCGAGCGCGCGCCGCGTGCACTACATTAAAGGGATCGTTTCATTTTTAGAAGAGGACGTAAAATCTTTGCTTCGAAAGGTTTTTAGCGGAAGTATATTTAATGCTCGTGGCCACGTATACTGATATATATATATATAGTATATGATTTTGCGGCGCGGTGATTGCACGTTACACGTAGCTGGAACTAACTGGAATTATTGCTTATTAGCAAGGGCTATTGTTACTTTGTTACTATTATTGCATCCCACACTGCAAGTATAGAATGTCAATCGTTAGGAGTTGAAAGACTTTTTTCATTTTTTCTTTTTTTTCTTTTTTTTCGAAAAGTTTTCGTTTTATTAAATCTTGTTTTTAATATAATTTAAATAATGAAATTTTGTTTTTGTAATATAATGCTTTTAAAAAATAAGGTCGTATAGAAGATTATCAGAGCCTTTTCTTATTACCCTATGTAATTCTTGTACTAATGTACAGTTGTAAAGTAATGCCGTCATTATTTCTTAACCCTTGTATAAAATAAAAAAAAAAACAGACGAGTCATTCGAAATAAGTTCTTCTCAAGTGTCATTTGTTGGGCATACATATATACTCCTAGATCCCAGCACCGAACAAATAGGTTCGACAAAACGATGCTATACACGTTGGAATCAACCCTCGAACCCTTTTGTTCCGTTCAAGAAAACCGAGTTCCTCCACCTCCTCCTTCTTCTGCATGATTAGCAAAGATTCGCGATAATTCCGCCAAAACAAAACGTTACTCGCCGAACAATCGCTTTCTGCCCCTACGTCATCATTATCATCGTCAAAATTCTTATTGTTCTCTTCCTATTATATGTGATCGTGTCCTCCACTATGTGCTGTATCGTTCTCTGTCTCTCTCTCTCTCTCTCTCTCTCTCTCTCTCTCTCTCTCTCTCTATCCATAATTCATGAAATCGTTAGGATTCTTTTGTGCGAGCCGACAAGTGCTTCTGTATAGCCCACTGGCCCACATGCTGCGAGCGAACGAGGTCGAAGCGAGAGAGGGTTCGGGGGGTGAGGGGTGAATGAAAAAGTAGGAAGGAATCCGTTGCAACCCCTTCTCGTCAACGAAGAGGATCCTTTTCTAAGGGCCCGCGCTCCGCGTAACTACTTCGCGCATATAACTCGTGAGGAGAGAGAGTGAGAGAGAGAGGGAGAGAGAGACAGAGCGGGAGAGGTGACGCGGCCTCGTGGGGCGTAAATAATGAACGAGAGGAGGGACGCATGCTGAAGTGCGCGAGCGCGCGATGCACGCGGCAAGGGACGAGTGCGCAGTTCGCGAGGGGGGCTCGGGGCTCTCGGTGCCTCAGTAGGTCAATGCGTATCCTATACGCCCGCTCGAGAGGTTGCACTACCGAGGGCGCGTGGGAGCGCTCGCTGTAAGCAACCTTACCGTTTCGTTACGGGCGTTCTTTACCATTTTTCTCCCTCTTCTCTCTGCCCTCCCTTTTGATTCGAGCCAGCGATTTTAATTGGAAACGCGGCACGACGGGGAGTTGAAAAAGCGGAGGACAAACTCGTTTTACGGGAAAGGTAAAAAAAAAAAAAAAAAAAAAAGAAAACAACGAGAAAAAGAAACAAAACTCGTGATTAAAGCACGAATTTATTCGAGGGCGCTATTGAAAGGAAGCGGGCGGTGTGGAATACTTGCTTGCTCGACCTTCTCTGAAAATCGCGAGACGAGTAATGAGCTTTTGTTGATATATATATATATATATATATATATATATATATAGTATATATGTATTGTATTTCTATATAGCTCACAGGTATGCGATAAGTATCGCGTTACTAATAAATGATGCCAGCGAACGCTATCAAAAGCTGCATGAATGTACACACGCACCCGAACACACACCCGCGCACACACACATACACATATTGAAATTAAAATTATACCGTAGCGAGCGTACGACGAAAAGCTGCTGCGTCAGTGATTCGGCGCGCAGAAAAGTTTGTTAGCCCAAAGGGTGACAAAATATACACATAATCTTGTTGGTGGCGCGTACGCGGCTAGGGGCTCGCGAACGCAGAACGACGCCAATGCGCTTCCGGGCGGAGAATGACATTGGGCTTTCGTTAATACCATCTCTAGATATATCTCTATACACCGATCGACCCGTCGTTCCCCGAGCCGCCAGAGCGAAAGTCCTTGCGCGCCGAACGCGCGACAAAAAAAAAAAGAAAAAGGCAGAAGGACGGAGCCTGGGGCGTGATTCCGGAAACGCGGCCGATCGACGAGCCGGATGAGGCGCCGGGACGCGTCGCGCCGATTCATCGTATTTCGCGACGTAACAGGTCGGGATTTTCGTTTCCGGCGCGACGTCACGACGCATTTCGCCGGCGTCGTAGCAACGCTCTCGGGCGCGCTATTAATATAAAGCGGCGCGTGATGCGCTCGGCGTCGATGTTTTCTGTTCTCATCCATTTGGATAATGAATGGTGAATCGTAGCAATTGGACTTTCGTCGATGGCATTATCGTAGCTTTGAAAGTTCTCGCACAATGGTGCAACGAAAGACAAGTAATTGCACCGATTATTACAGTTGCGGATAATTTAGAGTGTGCCTCTTCCTGTGTCCTTTTCATCATTGATACTTCAGGCGTAAAATGACACTGGTATTTTTCTGAATATTAAACCTGATACTTGTTTAGGGAGAAAAGTTTGATAAATTTTGCAAGATTCATGTGTCTTTGAAATCTGAAAATTCGTTTTCAGAAAACCACTTGATTCACGATTAAATATATCTATAATAGTATCTTTATTCACTAATCTACGAATTAATTATTTTTCACATGAAATCGGACGGATTAAATTAGAAGATTATTTAATTATAATCCACATATATTTATTAAACTATTAACTTTCGCAATAGCATCTAATGTTTTTTTTTCTATTTCATGTTGATTGGGCTGATGTATTAATAGAGACGTTGTTCAAATATATGGTGCCATATTTCTATTCTTTCTAATGGATAATAAGGTTAATAAACATACCAAAGAATAAATTAAGTATATGTTGTTGTAACCGTCAATAAAAATTAGATTCATTTTTTACATTATCTTTATAATTAATTTTATTATAGTAAACAATAGAGTTCGATTTTTTCAAATACAATTGTGAATAATCATGAAAAGCACATCATTGACTTGTAAGAATTTCATTTGCATGATATACGATTTATTTTAATTTTAAAATAATGATACATTGTTTCGGAGATTTGTTCATAAATTTTTATTTCGTTTATCTCGACTCAAATTATGTCAATTTATGTCAAATAAATCGTATAATAATATTAGACATATACATATATATATAGAAAAATTTTTAATTTTGACCATTGTTTTACTATTGAATCTTCATTGCCTAAAAATACAAAAAAAAATCACAATGATTGAACTTAATTAAGGTTTCTCCTAGTTATTCTAAATCTGGACATCTGAATACGAATGGCACTAAAGATAAACGAGATAAAAATCTATTCTCATATTCGGAATGATCGACTATAACGGTTAATCGGATCAGGGCTGCGATTTTACCCTACCAACTTCGAGCCGGACAAACGTACGTGAAGGATAGACAGTGGGGGAAAAAAAATAGCGAGAGAGAAAGAGAGTGCTAGAGAGAGAGTGAGAGAGAGAGAGAGAGAGTGAGAGTGAGAGAGAGAGAGAGAAACAATTCGCATTTTCAATTCGCATAAAGTTAGCTGCGTGAATATACTTTGGCGCTCGAGCGCCGTTTAGTCGAGGTATAATAGCCCGTGTCAAGGCGGACACGCACGTAGGTATATGCATACACACAGAGAGATGCTGCTGAAACTTTATTTAGCAACGGAATATATAACGCGCAAAATGCGCCGCTTCGCCCGCGCGCGGCCCGCCCCTGTGGTATAAAAGTACGAGAGAGCCGCGCCTTCTTCAAGCCGCGGGGGCATAAAACTTCTTTGAAGGCAAGGAGCTACCTCACTTATCCCCCCCTCCCGTCGGAGGACTATGTATATATATGTGTGTGTGTGTGTGTGTGTGTGTGTGTGTGTGTGTGTGTGTGTGTGTGTGTGTGTGTGTGTGTGTGTGTGTGTGTGTGTGTGTGTGTGTGTGTGTGTGTGTGTGTGTGTGTGTGTAAGAGATCAACGAAAATGAGAGCAAAGAGGCGGTGGCGGCTTCGGGAAGTCATCCCGCAGCAGCGGCACGGCGCGCGCGAGAGGCGCATACGTTCTCCTCCTCCACCTCCTCTTCCTCGAGGTGAAATCCTTCCGTTCTTTCCCTTTCGCGCTTCCTCTCCTTCTCGACGGGAACCCACTGTGCCACCCCCCTCCACCCACCCAACCCCTCGCAGGCTAGGTAAAGATCCCACCGCCTCTTTCGCTCTCTTTCTCTCTCCCGCTTCCGTCGCCTTGCTTCATTCTTTCGTACCTCCCCGCCCCTCCAGCCGCCGCCGCTCCACGGCGAACTTGAACTAATTTAAATATCAGTTTGGCAAAGGTGGCTTGTAAATCTATCGGCCCGCGCGCCTGCCTCTACAAATTTATGGGCGGCCCGCGTGTATAAGGATGTTTTATTTAGTAGGACGATCTCGAGCTGCTTTAAGCGCCGCTTGTTTGCTCCGTGCGCTCGCCCTCCTTCCCCCGCCCCCCTCTCTCTCTCTCTCTCTCTCTTACTCCATGTCACCTCCTTCGTGTCGCATTGTCCTCCTCCCTCACGGCTGCTCTCGCCTACTTTGTTTTTCTTTTTTGTTTTTGGCCACATCGATCGGTTGGAATTTTGGATATTTCGAAAATTCCAAGACATCAAGGACAATTCCCGTCGCCTCCTCGATCGTTCTCGATTGAGGATAGATTGGAAATTCGCGAATAACGATCGAAATCAATTGCCGCGTTCAAGGCCCACTCCCGCGTAATTGAGAGGGAAGTACGTTTGAAGTGTCGGCGCGTTAACTTCATTTGGCGCGTTAGCACGCGCAATCGGACAAAAAACACACCACCCCCCCCCCGTCCCGCCGACCATCTCATTTTATATTCATCGCGCGTTCGGCTTTTTCAAACTTCAAATATCGTACTGATTTTCCGCCTCCTCTTAATCCCTTCGTTCTTCCTTTTTTAATCTTCTTTCGCCACCTCCTCGTCCTCCTCCTCGTCACCTCTTCCTTTTCGCTCGTTCACTCGCTCGTCGCACTTCACGCGCAGCTCTCCCGTACCGACGCCAGCGTCGCCTCCCTCCCCGCTCCCCTCCCCCACTCGGCCCTGTCGTATAAGGTGCTTCATGAATAAAATATCGGCCTGCCCAAAGGTTGGGCGACACGTTATTCTCGTTTCTCCCTCTTCTCACCCGCCCCTGCCGCCCTCCCACCCATCCCCCCCCGCCGCGCATACCGAAGGTCCGCGCGGAGAAAAAAAAAGTGAACGATTGCACTCTGCATTTGGGGAAAGGATCGTAAATAACGCGCACGCGGACGCGAGAAAATATAACGTCTCTGCCCCTTCCCTTACACTCTCTCGCTCTCCCTCGCTCTCTCTCTCACTACCACCCTCTCTTCCTCTTCTTCACTCCTTCCACTTGGACTACCGCCGGACGTGTTTCTCTCGCCTGTTTTGCCCCATCCCTCTTTTTCGCGCCACACTGAATTATACATGTAAAAGCGCTATATATGGAGCCGAAGTTCCCGGAGCTTTTATCGAGTTGATATACTATAAAGGCAACTTGTTTCTCTCTCTGACTCTCTTGCTCCCTGTCTCGCTCTCTCTCTCTATCTCTTAAAGAAAAAGAAAAATATTCAGGGATTGATTATTGACTATCAACGCTTTTTCTAAGGGTTCAATACGTTATCTGCAACCATATATACTTACATATAAATATAAAAATTTTATCGTTTTATTAATTGCATTTTAATATACATTATTGGGAATTGCAACACTGAATTACTCATCAACGGCCGTCCTTGATTGTTCAACCTGAACATACTTATAATTGATCGATGGTTTATATCTCGTACTCAGATTAATTTAATAATTGACTTTATATCTCGAATAACATCTAAGACGACGAAAAGGGGTAAAACATGCTGTTTTTTCCTGTTACCTTTTCATCGGTAACTTTGGACTTTTGGAAGTATGAGTCGAGATCTTAATAATTGGATATCCAAATAAATAAATACTTATTTTTATATCCTAATCTTATTCAACTATCAGGAAGTATTTGAAAATGGGAAGGAACGCATTTATATATTTTTGTCGTTATTATGAATTTTCTTTTTCTATCTACGTAAATTTAAGGGGATGAAGCTAGCTTCTATTTTACGATCTAATACATCCCCATTGTAAATACTTTTCCGTTTATATATTTTACTATATCAAACATATATTTATATACATTAGCTCAATATACTATAGATAATACACATTTCATGTTATTCTTAGGTGTAATTTTTAAAATACCTACTTTTATAAGCATTGTTCAAACTGAGAATGTAACTTTTACATTAACACAGTGTTTTAAAAAAATCTACGTATGCGAGTCTTATAACAATTTTAGATGTATATGGCATTATTTTTATTTTGAAATGAGAAGGTGATTCGGTAGTTCGGTGAAGAGAGAACTTAATAACATTATTTTAGAAAAATCTGTTATTGTTAAAATTACTGTAATGAAATTTTTTTTAACAATGCCATGATCATTCCACAGTTAAATTCAATAACTAAAACTTGAAATAATATATAGAACTATTATTTTACTAGAGCGAGCTAAAATTTCATTAATGTAAAAGACATGATCCGCGCCCGGCAGTCAAAAAAAAGTTTAACACGCATTCCTTACAACCCGAACTTATGAAATATTAATGATCCGCATTAGTATTCGCGGGGAGTTGTGCAGATCCAGGATGACCGAAGGTGGATAAAACTAATTCGAAGTTACAAGTGCAATTCGAAATTTTTGCATCTTAAGCACCGCGAAAGATCCACAAATCGTTTGAAAAGTTTCGAAGGCGAAAGGCTCGAGGAAAGGTCGCCGAGGGAGGTTGGAGGGTGGGGCCCGAGCGCTACTCTGACTTTAGCCGGGGAAGAGGATCTGCATTTTATTATTTCTGGCGCGGTAGTTAAAGGCAACTTGAAAAAGTCTCCCGCTCTCTCTCTCTCTCTCTCTCTCTCTCTCTCTCTCTCACTCTTTCTCGCTCTCTTTCTTCTTTCCCTTCTTTCCCTACCGTCATGCCACGCGAAGCCGAGGCACATCTTAACTCCTTCGATTCCGACCCCCCTTGCTCTGCCGCTGACGGTCAGTGCTTACAATCTGACACGCGTTCTCCCCCCCCCCGTCGCCCTCCTTCGCTACGCAACTACATGACGACGATATTTCTCGATATGATCACTATCCTTGTTTATAAAAAATGTTGAAGTATTCGTTGGAGGCGTTGATTAAAAAAAGCTGGATTTTCAAAGAAACCAACTGTAAAATTGTAAAACTGTAAGCTTGTAAAATCAAGCGCGCTCCGAAAATCGAAACATCCGCACGTTATGTGGATCGATTGTGAAATCGTAATTGAATCATGAGAATCGAAATATGTACGGATGCTCGAGGAAGCAGAACGGCAGGTTAGAGAACGAACTTCGCCGCGACGACTCGCTCGGCCCATGCATCCCCCGAGCCGTTGCGAAAATACGTGTTTTAATCGCGGCGGCTCCGGCCGAGGGATCGCCGCGTCGCGCGAAGCAAAGGGGTAACGAAATTCGGAGGGCGAAATTTCGTCCACTTTCATTCGTCGACGATCCCAGATTACCCCGCGACTTCTCGAACGCCACCGGCACCTCACCTCTCGCTTCCTTGTTTCGGCCGGTCTCGCCGCGCCCGCGCCTATGATACGTTGCGCGCAGCTTTGACTATCCCTAAACCCCCACCCCCACCCCCCATCATCACGTTCCTTTTTCTCTCCACCTCGGTGTTGAGACGATCTTTACGGCGGCTCTTTGTTCGCGCCCCCCTCCCCCGTTACATTTTTCCTTCCCGGTAAATCCGGTGAGGCTCCCCGGATATCCAGCTGCGTCGTCCGGACGCGAGAGAGACAGAGAGAGAGAGAGAGAGAGTGAGAGAGCGAGCTGCTATTTGCATTTCGCGGTTGTAAAGCGGCGAGAGGC
Source organism: Sycobia sp. Sy_11 (assembly GCA_018907035.1). Lineage (NCBI taxonomy): Eukaryota > Metazoa > Arthropoda > Insecta > Hymenoptera > Epichrysomallidae > Sycobia > Sycobia sp. Sy_11. The sequence continues at coordinate 7,472 of JACCIC010000317.1, read as the reverse complement.
GATCATCGGCATTTATTCGACGCGTCGATAATAAAGACTCGCCTTAGCCGTGTCGCGCGAGGAGGAACTTTGGCTGTGGAGAGAGGGGAGGAGCTTATGCTACGGTAAAACTTTGCAGCCAGAGCCTATAAGTATCGTGATGAGCCTATATATATATATAGAAATTCCTACTTTATTTTTCTCCCCGAGCCACACTGTGCGAGTACAGGGTGGCGAACTTTCTCCTTTTTCTCGCCGGCTATTTCGCGCCTTCCGGTCGTCTTATACTGCCTTCTTCTCCTTTTTTTGTCTCTCCGCTCGCACACTCGATATCTCTCTCATATATATATATATATATATATATATATATATATATATATATATATATATATACGTACTCACTCTCGGCGACGCGACGCCTTTATCTTTATATACGTCCCCACGCTCCTCGGACGGGGCGAGGGGGGTGGATGGGGGTTGCGTTTTAGAAGCTAATTTCCTCTTCACGTTCGATTTTCACGGGCGATCGTCAACACCAGCACCGCTGCCACCCCACCCCCTTCCCCCCGGCTGCCGCAATAAGTTATTGCTCGGGCAGCGGACTTTACGCCCACACCATCCACCCTCCTTCTTATTCTGCTTTTTCCTTCATCCACCACCCCCCACCCCGCGCCGCCCCACTCTTATTCTCTGTCTTTTTATTTTGCATCGTATAATATTTATTTCACTCCCTCTGCGGTTATCACTTACTAGACGGGCCACGGACGAATGAGCGACGGCGACAAGTAAAAGAATGCGAGGGAGCAGAGAGAGAGAGAGAGAGAGAGAGAGAGAGAGAGAGAGAGAGCGAAAGAGAGACTTTCGTTTCCTCTGTCCTCCTGTTTATGATATATACGAGCGCGACGCGGGGCTAAGCTTTTGAATTTATTTTTAGGAGAAAGCCATTGAAAGCGGGGCCGTTATATTGCGCCAACGACGGCACTTTGATTTCCAGCCCGGTGCGGGACTCCCGCGCAGGGATTTTGTCGTGCGCGATCGAGAGCGTTGAGAAATGGTCTGTCCGTATTGTTGGAATTATTTCAGACGGCGGCGAGTATCGATGGGGAAACTGATAATTACTCCTGTTATTAAACGTTGAAAAAAGAAAAATCGATATTTTCTGCACCACTTGTAAATACAATCTACAAATTAACGCGTCCGTGCTGAAATGTACTATTTCGATTCGTGGCGAGGAAGATAATTACTATCTGAATTATTCAAGCAGTTAATAAATCAACTAAAGGTCTCGAAGCATTGAACTACAATGATCTTGAATGGAGAATAATTCATTACTAATCCGAATGCCTTGTTATATTAGAAGTATTGTATATGTTGGCTGTTATAACATGCCGTATTAAGGTGGAGTTCGATAATTAGAAATTAAGTCATTTTGTCAGTTTTTACATTTGATTTTTTCTGCACGTTATAATATATTATCGCAGTATTACGATTGTAAGTTTTTTATGTGTACAAATTTATATATCGCGATAATTAATTAATAATACCATAATAATACAGAAATAAGTGATTAATTATAAATTGAATTCCCATAGTTTCAGTTGAATTAAACCCATAAATATTTTATGAACCAAAAACTTATATTACTGCTATAGATCTGATTGATATTTGTAAAGGTAATAATTTTACTTAGAAGAGATTCTTGTAACATTATTTTTTTCGCTAATTTACAAAAAATATATATTGAATGAGATATAAAATTATTTATACAATAACTGAATTTTATTTATATAATATAAATGATTTACACTATAATAACTATTAAAGCAGGTATTTTTATGATCATATTCCCGTGCAGAAATATACTCGGTATATCCCTAGTTCGGGCTAGATCCTAGTCAATATTACTGATGATTTCCTCATGTAGGTAAATCTCGCCAGATCCGAGTTAGATTTCCCTTCGATCATCTAATAATCATCTTATATTAATTATTACTTTCTCGAATTTATTCAGATTTCCTTATCTTTTATTGATTCTTGAAAGAAATGCGTGTTTCCACTAGTCAAAATTTTACAAGTAGAAAACTTAAGGAAATGATCAGGCTTTCTATCTTGGATCTAGTCAGATTCCTTAACTTCTCCCTATTTGGAAAGAATGGCGTTTTTCTAGGCGGAATCTGCCAAGTAGGAGAATTCAGGAATGGTTAGACTTTCTATTTTGATTATAGTAGATTTCCTCAACTTTTTCTAATATTGGAAAGAACGACGTCATTTCTAATCAAGACTTTATGTATACGAAAATTGGATATTATTTATATATATATATATATATATATATATATATATATATATATATATATCTATATAATAAATGAGTGCGCGCACGCGCGTGTATATATATATATATATATATATAATATATATATAATAAATGAGTGCGCGCACGCGCGCCGTGTATATATATATATATATATATATATATAGTATATAAACACCCGCAGATCTTTCCAACATGGGAAAGAATTTAAAAAATTGATTTCCTATGTATGTTTTATCTTGTGTTTATAAAATTATTATATTATCTTAAGTGCTTTACGGTCATATGCAAAATATAGTATAGTAATCCCACATTGCGTTTTTAGCATAGTGCATAATGCGTTAGCTTGCGAATCGTAGGGTCGTGAGTTCGATACTCAGCGGAGGTCGGAATTTTTTTCATCGAATAAAATATTATATGTGTTCAGCAGAGGTGTTTACATTAAAATTTACAATAATTAGTGTATAAAAAATATATTAATAATTATTAATTGTTATTGTAAATGGTAATACGTAATAGTCATATAGAAAATAATTTATGAATGCTAATTAAATGGTATGCGTCACCTAAATACGTAAATATATTTTTTTATTTTAAATAAATAAATATTAAAGAGTCAAAAAATTATTGACTTAATCGAGGGAAACAAAATTAGAATAATTTATTATTGGCTTATTCTAGATTTTCATGACTAGAATCAGTCTAGTTTCTAGCTTGGTATACCTACCAAAATCTAAGCTCGTTCCCTATTCAAAATGCTATTAAAGTGGGACAAATCGGAACTAGGATCAGACTAGATTTCCCTTCTGGGTTCGAACATCTTGATAAGGAAAACTCACCCGATACTAGTTAGATTCGAGAATCAATTTCTACACGGGTTGTCTTTCTATTGCGAAATAATAAATATACTGCCACACACGCTTCAATCTTATATCATCCAAACCACTGAAATAATCAATATAAATTACTGATAATTTATAATTTAGCATATCTCATTTTTGAAAATTTCATTTATTTTTCGTTTTACTTGTATCTGTAAATATAACGTGTATTTTTTCATTTGTTTTGAATGACATTGGATTGCGTCCGTGGCAAATTTTACAATTTCAATACAAATCGAGGCATCCGCCATTAGTACATAATAGCAATACTTATATTAGAAAAATTCAACCGGAATTGTGTAATAATGCGAAGGATTTAAAAAAAAAAAATCATTTGTGGATGAATGCATTTCGTAAGAAAAACAAAATCTGAACGAGTAAAAAAACTAATCCAATAGCGCTGGTGAGAGTATGGATCGGTGGTAAGTTATACTTTAGCGGCAACGGCGGCAGCCTACGAGAGTCGCCACCCCGATACTTCCGCTTCCGTGGACTCCTCGACTTTCTGCAGTTACAGCACACCCCCCCCCCCAATCCCCCCGAGCCCCGTGGGGCACCAAGCGTTCGGCATAATGCAAACGCCGCGCGCCGGCGATCGACATTGTGGTATACGGTCTTCGCATATTTACGCACTTTACGACGCGCCGATATTTGTGCAGGACAAGTCGCCTTTGCATGCGCGCGGGGGGCGGCTCGCCTGCGACACCGCTGTGACCTGACAAGCGCCACCGGAGACTCCCGCGGCCCGGGGAGAGCGGTTGTGGAGGCGTCGGCGGCGCCGGTCGCAACGGAGAAATAAAATAATCTTAACAATCACCTCGCGGGCGGGAACGCGGGCCCTATGCGGGCCGAGGGGCAAGAGGAGGCGGCCGTGCGACCCGCGAGCGATTCATAGCAGACGTATATTAAATGTCTAAACAGGGAGAAAGAATGAGCGGTTGCCGCAAGGGTGCACGTCCTTTTTTCTCTCGAAAAATCCAGCCTACCGTCTGTCATCCCCCGCTCCTCTCGGCCTCCTTCTTGTCGCTGGGGTTTTATGAACGCAGAAATGTGCCTCGCTCTGGTTTTTATTTTTGAGAGAGGGACGGGATGGGGGCAGTAGACGTTCATTTTTTTTTTTGTATATTCGAGGAAGAAGAACTAAAAATAAAAATATCTAAGTACGTGGATTATGTCACAGGGAAAAACAGCAATATGCTACAATGTCTGAAGGGGAATATTCATCAAAATTATAGATACACTATAGGTACAATACTATGAAATATCACACTGAACCAGCATTATCAATATCACAGAGAGAGATAAGTTTATCGGTAACCAGCATATATGTTTAACAGTCTTAAATGAAAAGATAATTTCTTTTTAATGGAAATAAAACGTAAGCTTACAATTGTATATGTATCAGTCTGGAGGAATAAAAATCAAAATAGAAAAATTAAATAAAAATCAAATAAATAAAATCGCACGCTCATAATAAATCATAGCTACTCGATCGAAACATTCTTCAACTTACATAAACGGGACAGAGATAGAGAGAGAGAGAGAGAGAGAGAGAGAGAGAGAGAGACATGTACATTCAGTTTATTAATTATTGAAATGAAAATACGAATTTTGTTTTTATTGAAAATATGTATTTACAAGACTTCCTTGAAGAATAAGTAGTGATTCCCCGTTTCTAAGATACCGTTTTTTTTCAAATATATTTGTACTGTCGCAAAGTTGTTGTCGAATTTTCTCTCTCTTTTTCTCTCTCTTTCTCTCTCCAAAATCTTCAACAATGACTTCTCTACTTCCGTCTACAGATTAATCCTTACCAGGACCAGGTAAAATTTCGATCTTGGACGAAACTTTTGGCACCACCATACTAAGGCATGTAGGCATATTTTTAAATATTCATTCTTTAGAATTATTTATTTTAAAATGCAGTCTACCAGACCCACGGATAAATTAATATTTGCCAGTCTAAATTCTTCTCTATTTTTTTTGTATTATGTTACTATCAAAATCATTCGCTCGAATGAGACTATAATATAATGTGAACCGCTACATCGGTCATGATTTATGCGGTAAATTTTTTCGGCTAGTAAAAGTATTATAGGGGAGATAAATTAAAGTATTAATTATAATGAATGTATTACTTTGTGGCAATATTTTTAATCGTTTCGGTTGAAAAATTTAGAATTTATCAGTCGAATCACAGTACGATTATTTTCATTAACAGTACGCACCGATATTGCCACTTTCATTAATCGATTATTTATTCACAGATAACCATGGCGAATTCTGTCATTTTGCTAATTAAATGTAGTCGAGGGTTGAAGAACAAGTATCCCGATAACGCCACGAAGCAACGTATAAAAGAAACGTCAAAACGAAAACGATCGCCCATCCAAGCACATATACGCTTTACATATTTTACGTTACGTACTTCCGACGAGCTTCGCGAGTAAAGCTCGCCGCGCGCGCAAGCTCCGCGAAAGTGCAATTGCAATGTATGCGCAAAGTGCAATTCTTGCCCGACGATAGCCGGGTGAGAGCAACAAGCTCTCTATGTGCGTACAGTCCTCGGAGCCCCGTCGCACGAAGGGCGGGAAGAGCAGACCTTGAGCGCAACGGTTACCCCCCCTCCGAAGTCGATCACCCCCCCAGAGTCTAGCCACTAACAGCCGTCTCAAAAGTTCGTCCCGCGAAGTTCGAATCGAACGAAACTGTACGACGTTCGCATCGTAAGACTCGCGAACGAAAATCTCAAGAAGTAACACGCGACGACCCGAATAACTTCGAAGTTTCCGAAAGTTCGAAAGTTTCCGAACTCGAAAAGAACCGAACGCGAAAAATCCGAAACGAAAGCGACGAACGAACCCGAACCGAAGTCGAAGTTTTCGAACGGGGCAGTTCTCGAAGTACCGAATATTCAACTTCGTCGTCCTCCGAATCCCCAGAAACGATTAAAGTTTCGAAGTTCGAACATCCCGACCCGTACACGTTCGACATCCGACAGTTCGAATCATCCGAAAACCGAACGAATTCGGACGAATTAAAAACCGACGAAAAGTCCCGAACGGAAATAGTTCCTCCGAGTTCTCGAACGCGACAACCGAACGAAATCGCGAATCCGAATCGAACGTCGAAATCGAACGAAGTTAGTTTTTTCGAACGAACGACTCCGAACGGCGGGGAAGGCCAGACTTTGAGCGAACGGTCGAAGTTTATTGTTTTTTCTGTTTTTTTTTTTTTTTTGCTTTTTATTGGTTCGAGCGACGTGCGGGCCTATATAAGTTCGCTACGTAAAGAGCCGTAAAAAAATTACTCGCTGGCTAGGGTGGACTGCGAAGGCCGCGCGGGTTTCTTTTATACGCCCCGGTATCGTCGACAACCCCCACCCCTCCCCCTAACCCCGCACGCACGCTCTACATAGCCGGTGTATAAGTGCGAGCCGCAAAAATTGCTGTCGTTATTGTATATATATACATAGACGCCAGTTAGCGAGCGAGCGAGGACGAGCGGCGCGGCTGAGTGGTTTACTCGGAAGTGGCGAATGTAAACGAGGCGGAAAGCGCGAAAGGCAAACGTATACGCCAGTCGTTCGTTTGTGAGGGGGCGGTGGGGAGGAGAGGAGGAGGAGGAGGAGGGGGAGGAGGTTCGAGGCGAGTGAAATATGCTCAGTCGTTCGCGCGCTTCTGGTTCTTCCCAGCGCTAACGGAGCGTTCGACGGTACTACGAATGGCGATTTATTTGGACGCCAATCAATTTTCTCTGCCTCAGTATTAAATATTAGCTTGATTAAAAAATTACTCAGACCCTCGATCAAAATTTTAGGTTAACAAGTGAACGAAATATGTCGATTTTATGCAATATGAATTTGTGGCAATGTTTGCCAAAAACGTTCTTTGTTTTAAAAACTGGTCGCTATTACCTAATATCAATATATGGATTTGAAGTGTTACGTTATTTGAAATTCGTAATAATGCGTTTGATTCTTCTGCAGAATGTTTTGAATGGAACACTGAAAGATCTGGCATTATTATTTGAGATACCGCAATTCAATTTTGCTGTAGTTTACATGGTAAAATCGAGGATTTGCAACAGGGATGTAATTGAAATTTTGAAAATTCAATTTTTCAATCTGAACAGAAATTTCGTTTTTCATATTCTTTTTGCAGTGAATTCGAATAAACTAAAAAAAATCATTTTGAATATTACAAAGATTGTATTTTCATCCCTAGGGATCGATCAATTGCAGATCGCCTACAAAACGTAATCCAATTGTTTTCGTAGTTTCTTTCTTTGTAACCAAG
>JACCIC010000316.1:97500-362147 GCA_018907035.1 Sycobia sp. Sy_11 | reverse complement strand
GCTAAACTATTGACGCAAAAATATGAGAATTCAGCGAGGACCGACGAGGACGGTCTTTTATTTGGTTTTTCTCCGTGGGAGAAAAGAACACAAAACGATGTTGACACGGACGTCCCAGTAAAGTAAATTGTACTGCGGCGGACGCGCGTGTTGGAAAAAATTGAAAATTGCAAAATGCCAATGTTGTGAAAGCTTGAGTGTTTATATATCGTAGATTAGATTTTTTCGAGATTTAAAAGAACGGAATCGCACGGCGAACTGATGACCTAGTGGTCCCCCCACGCTCACGGAACGTCCCACGCTCGATCGCTACTAAGCGAGAAGGGGTTAATTTTTGTTCTTTTTGATCGTTAATTTCTTGTTCGTCCAGCCGGTGGGCCTGAGAAGTACGCGGAAGAACCAGTTGTAGTAACGTAGAATGATTTTGGGAACGGATATGCGAGTGCAACGGTTGTGGCTGCGTAAGGACAAAAAAACCATAAAGATTCATTTCTTTTCTCGTCCAGGGTAGAACGTAGCGCTGATTTTTTGGACCGAATGCGAGGTGCAACGGTGGCGTAGACAAAAACATAAAGATTCATTTCTTTCAATGTAAGCGATGTGATCGTTGTATTAATAAGATATCATTCCGTCTCAACGAAGAAACGCTGCAACTCAATCTTAAATCTTGACGTAAAGCTGCGCATTACTTCGAGTACAATCGTCGACGTAGTAAATCGATGCTTATGAACTTTCAGCATTTTTTTTTTTATTTTTTTATTTTTCATACTTTACGTATTGCATTCTCAATAATCGTCATGATGCTTTTATTAAAATCTGTATCAATTTATTTCCGACGCTAGAACCGAGTAACATTATATTACGACGCCAAGAAGACATTCACCCCTACCACGAGACTTCGAAATTCCATATCTTTACAATTACCGCGTAAAAATCGATTTAATTATTTAAAAAAACAAATCCAACGTTCAGCAATTTAGCAATTTCGTGGCCAATGCCGTTACTTCATTGTGTGCCCGTGCCCCTGCGTCTATGCGCATATACGCGCACCGCCTGCCCGTCCGCTCCCGCACTGCCACACTCGCCCCTCCGTCCCTCCCCCCTCCTCACTATGAGCATTACCACACGCACCGCGAAAAGCGAAAAAAAACCGACCCCAAGCGCCACCCAACCTAACCACAGCACACACCCTTGGACGCGACACAGGCACACATACTCACCCGCCGCCCCCCCAAAGAACCTTAAGATACTTCCCCACCACCCCCCCCCCCACCCCCAGCCACCAACCACCCCCCACAACCTCTCTATTTCGGCCCCCCGCGCCTCCCCTATTCCCCCCGCCACTCGCGACATCGGCCCTCTCGGCCCCCCCCATAGATTCGCGCTCCGGCGGCGGCCCCCCCCACCAGCACTTTCCCATGCCACCCCCTCATGAAACCCCCCTGCCCGGAACCGCGCTCCCCCTCCTAATGGTTTAATAATCGCCAGCGGGATCTTCGACGCGTCCCCCCACCCCCACCAACCACCCCCGTCGCATCCCGCCCAGTTCCCGACAGTCCGTCTCCCTAATATGCTGATGGGGGGTAGAGCGGTGAGGGGGCTTGTTAAACTTGACACCAATAAAAGTTACAAATTACGGTACGATGACGGTTGACGCCCCGGTTGTACGCGCCAACGCGCGCTCCTTACCTTTCTGCACCCGCAACCCCGGAAACCGAGACGTAACAACATTTCGTGATTTATCCCTCCCACCTCCGAAACCCGAATAGCCGCATGGGGGCGGGCGAAACTCGCTCCCCATGGGGACAGGGCACAATTAATTGCTGTCCCTTAGTGCGCTCGGCCCCCAACCACCCCAATGTATCAAGTTAGCCGACCCGGGGCCTCCCCGCAGGGTATTCGTCACACCCGGTACGGTAAGTTATACAAAAATATTACCAACTCTTGCGCGATAACGCTGCAACCGTTCCGGGACGAACAAACTTGGCTGGACAGCGTGAATCGATGTGGTAGACAATGAGTAGAACTGTACCGAGGGAGAGGGGACCACTAAAATTCTCGCCTATCATCGAGAAAGGCAGAGTAAGGGGGAGCGATGGAGGGAGGAGGAAGGGGGAAGTGCGAGAACAGCAAGAGGGGGAAGTGAAAAATCAAATAGGGGTAGAAGGGTTGGTGTACGGATCGGAGGGGAAAGTGTTGTTAGTCTCTACTTCCCTTGTATTAATCAGATAAGATTGTTTGACTTTATGTTCCAACGATTTATATCTTTAAGATTTAATAAGGCGCAAAAAAATAAAAACTTTCATTAATATACATACCTGACCGTCGTTATCGGCGTCGGCTCGCTTCTGAAGGCCGTCCCAGACCTTGTTGAGGGTGTCCTTCGTCTGCTGGTATCTCGGATGGCCGCTTGCCCAGCCTCGTGCCTCGCAGATTTTCTGAATTCGGCGCAGAGGCAAAAGAAGAAGAAGAACAAGAACAACAACAAGATGTGAAAAAGAATGAATTAAAGATCGATATTATAATAAATAAATGCGTAAAGTTAAATAAAATTAAATAAGGTGACGTATGAAAAGCCAGCGCTCGGCGGTAAAACGAGATTACAGTGCTCCGGAGACAATTATTTTTATTTAAAGGATCGTTTATAATAAATAAATGCGTAAAGTTAAATAAAATTAAATAACTAATGTCGGCCCCCTAGCTGACGTAATGTCGATGGAAATGCCAGCGCTCGGCGGTATATTGGTTTTTTTTTATGTAATTTAATTAATTTTATAAACGAGATTTGTTATTTTTTATGAATTAGATAATATTTAACTTTACATTTTGTTCTAAGTTGTATTAAATATATTAATTTTAATTAAAAAGAACGAGTTACAGTGCTCCTGGAAGAGACTGAAAAGGAAAATATGTCTTTGTGGACCTAAATCTGGATTAGATGGGAGAAGGAGGGAAAAAAGAACCCGCACTGGACATGGTAAAGGAGAGCAATCAGCCAGATTGTATAAGGAGCCACACATATCAGAAATTCGCTCTGGAAATTGTGATGAAGAAGAAGAAGAAACAATGAAGAAGGAAGAGAACAAACTGAAGAAGATGAAGAAGAACAAAATAACACGAAAAACTGTTATTATAATTGTTAAAATATGTAATAATCGAGTCTGATACGCAATTGATACGAAATTATGTATATAATGTTAAATATCTAATGCAATGTTGTAAAGAATTTTAGAGGGAAAGAGACACTCTATAGTTAGAGTTATCTAAATTCAGTTACTTAAACCTTAATAAGTGAAGGGATAGAAGAAGAGAGAGAGACGAGGAAACAATAAAAGAACGATCAAAAGAAAGAATAAGAAAACAAGACGAAAACCACAAGAGTAATAAACGAATGTCAGGTTGGCTTTTCTCACAAGAATAAATAAAGCGCTACTCATTGCAGAAAAAGAAAGAGAAAACTCACTTTATACTTGTATAATCATATATAAACACGCTGTTTGTATAATACGCTATAAAGATCTAGGCCAATCGTTTTGTGGCTTTAACTGCTCAAGCTAGACGAGCGTGATTTTGAATCCGGGTGATATATTTTAGGCGACAGGTCTAATTACGAAGAGTAAACGCATGCGACCTGGCGCAGGGACATGAGTACATGGCACGCACATATGCCCAACCAGTATAAATGAATGGTTGCTCCCCTGTCTACGCATATGCGCACTTTCGCGAACATGACTCTAATTCAATAATGGCGTGTGGTATTTTTTCCTTGTTTGTCCCGATATTTGGCGTTTATTCACTCATCGTTAGTTGTCTCTAAGAAAGGACTCCCGCCCACAAAAGGTGACGATTAAGATTCCTCTGATTTGTGGCCAATCGTACTTCATGTCTCATATAACATTCCACGAGACAAAAGAGCTGTATCTACTATCTGGCCGCGGGATTTAAGTAATAGAAAACTTCGTCAGTAATGCCGTCGTTATCTATCGGCAGGACAGAGAAGGGAGGAAAACAGAGAACAGGAAGGGAAGAGAATCGTGACGTTGTACACTAGCGACAGAAAAAAACTTGCTGGTATTACTTGATTTGTCACGCCTCATATTATTCCCTATCGATATCGCATGTCGGGGCTCTCACCTAGCAATGTATCACAAGCAAATGTTGGATAAGGAGGGATGTTAGTATAAGATACCGTTACTAAGATTTTTAGTTCGAACAAACAGAATGTCATGATTTAACTGTAATACAGGCGCATGATAAATAGGAAGCCTACCTTAAGAAGCGCTCGAAATCTATGCTTACAAACGACAGTAGTTACTCACCACATGGGAAAAAATTTACTTGCATACTGCGCCCCCAATCAATTCACAACTGTACGTTATGGGTCTGTAGGTAGAGAAAAGCGATATTCTTAGTACGGATTTATACAAACAACGGAGATTGTCGAAGAAGGAAGAAGAAAGAGGAAAAAATAGCAAATGAGACCTCTCCAGTATGATTGTTGTCGACTCGGCAGTATTGGTTTTATGATGCACAACTGCGGGTCTCCGATATCGAGGGGAGACAGGTAAAGGGGAACAGAAGGAGCAGAGGAAAGGACGGTGGGGCTAGAGAGCAAGAAGGGAGGGACGGCGAGGTTGGTGGCGACGTTATCGATGGAGGATTTATTAAAGAACCGTATAAGTTTCAAACAGAATTTCATGATTTAATTGCATACCGGGCTGAAATAGGAAAAAGCTCGAATCTATTTAAACGTAAGATTTACCCACCATGTAAAATTCCACTGCGCCAATCCTATTCACAACTGTACGTATGTATGTAGAAAGCGATATCTTAGTACGGATTTATACAAAACAATCGGAGATTGTCCGAGCAAGAAAGAGCTCTGCGGTCCGTACAGCTACCGCGGCCTAAAGTTAGTACCCGATAACCGTCCGGAGAAATATGATTTTTTTTTTCCATAATAACGTGTCGTTTTCAAATATTTAAGGTATTTTGAATCGAAACATGAACGCGAATATTATTCCTTCATTCATTATTCAATTCATTTATTTTCATTTATTTACAGTGCTAAGAGTACGTTGAAAATTTTATTTAAAAAAAAAAAAAAGAAAAAGAAGTCTCGCCATTGAAGCTAAAGGAATTAAATTTTATTTTCACTTCCATAGTAGAGTTTATTATCATATTAACCTTGCACAAGAAAATTTTTCTTTTAACTTCTGACTTTCTTTAATTAATCTGCTCAGAAATTGGGAACTCGATTAAAATTTGTATCACTATCCGATCCGAATCATTCTACAGGACGATTCAGGTACAATCCAATTACAGGAACATATCCAAGCTTTGTCCCAAAGATTTGGTATAATGCAAAAAAGTCAAATTATCCCCGTATTCCAAGCTTCAAGCAAGATCATCTGTAGCAACTTACGAAACATCCCTGATCCATAAAATAATGCGATTCAGTATAAGCGTGAAATTTCATTATTCACGTCGCGATAAAAATCAATTTAACACTAGTACCCGACTCTATTTTACATCTGCCAAGCTGATAAATTATCCCGAATTTGCGACTCTCATTACAAAACGCTGGAACTGCTTCGAGCTCTCCTCCGTCAACTCGAATGCAGCTGAGACGTGTTCTTCACTCACCTGAACCGCCAGGTCGAAGTCCTTAATGTCGATGGATCCGCTCTGATTGACATCTGGAACAAGGAGAAGTGCGCGTGAAAATTTACGCCGACAATGCTCGTAAAAATTTAGACAGTTTACAATAAAGTACAATGTTTTATCGCCAATCCGCCGAATTTCCCGTTTTATTCAACCTGATTCCATTTTCTTCATCGAAAATGGCCCGATCGCCGCGGCAGCCGTCGCAATACAGTACGACGCATTCGTGTATTTTTTCTTTTTGCTCTCCCTCGTTATTTGATAAAATTCGCGAAAATGCGCGCGAACTTTCGTTGATTCCGCGGCTTGGCACGCTCGTGATCCGTCGCGCCGAGGCCGCGTACGCGCGTGGCACCGGCAAAGCGGAGAAAAAGTCAAGAAAATTTTGCACACCGCACAGCTCGCAATCGGCGACGATAAGGTTGATAAATTAATTCGAATTCTGCCGGACTGGGCGAATGCATTTTTAAATTTCTCGGCTGCGTACGCAAAAGAGGCCGATATCCCTCTCTCTCTCTCTTTCTCTCTGTCTCCCAATCCATCCGTCTTTCTATTTAACTATGTATCTCTATCGTCAACTTTTTATTCTTTACCTTTTTTTTTGCCCTCGCGCTTGCTTTATCAAAGTGATTAATACTTCTATATTCATGAGTTTTTCAATTTATGAATTTTTGAACATTTCATCTTCTCCAGTGTCTCTTTCGCTATTAGATTTTCAATCTATATAAATACACGGTCTTTCGCTGCTCCCCTTTATTGTTATACTTTTAGATATAGAAAAGGCATGGAGCTATGCGACGCGAAATACAGAAACGGGGCTCGAGCGCGAAATTTCATTGGCCTGTCTATAGATTACGGACGGAACGGCTAAAGTACGCCCGAGTCCATGTTTCAGTCGAGTTTTATTTTATTCTACAATAAATTCGCACAATAACGGTAAAGTTCAAATACAGCGAGTAAAATCATATTCGCTTCTCCAACATAGATATAATTGTCGCGTTTTTTAATAGATCAAAATATCCGAATTGATTGTTTATTGCATTATCGTAAATAATCATCTGATTTTAATTGCATAGAGATAAATGATTTTGTGTAAAAATTTTGGTATTAATTGATCTTTTGATTTCAAAAAATGATATTGTTACGTGGTTAACCTTAAATAATTAATAAAACCAGGAAGACTTCGATAAAGACGGGCCTCTGTTGGACTCGCTTTTATTCAGAAAAATCTATTACTGTAATGTAGTAATAAACAGAAATAATGAACCACTTTATAATCGATTATTAAGAAAATGGTAGTGTTGAGCACACTCATTGTAATTACGTAAGAAGAGGAAGAACTAAATGCGTGTATGTATGGTTATTAGATAATGTGCATGCGGGATAATGTAATTATGCCATTAGGGTATTGGGAATTATTTTATGATAACGATATAGTTATATGTAACTTTTAACATCGATTTTTTTTTTATCGAAAACAGTCAGTAGAAAGTACGAAAATGTACTGACGCTTTGAAAAATGTTATTTACAAATTTAATTGAAGACGAAAACTGCTCTGTCAGTTCAAGTCTCTCATTGTATATTGTATACATATTTTAATTGCTGTTAGAATTTGTTCTATGAAGAAACTATTGAAGAGTCTTAAATTATTTTTCAATAATTCGAATAAAAGTCAATATCATGTTAATCTTTGATACTAATAAGTAGCATGACAAAAATAACGTACCCGTGACTTCTTTAAAGGATTCTTGAAAGATTCGTATTGGCGTGAATATTAATAAAAATTCATACATTCATATAATAAACTGTAATTCTACTTCGTTTCTTTATATTTCTCTGATTCGTACTAAAAAAGAAAAAAAAATTCAAAAATGTCCGCTTCTCTATAATGAAATACTATAAATAAACATCAGCCCGCCTGCTCTTCGTTAATGTAAGAGCGCTACACGCCCGTTCCTTGCGCGCCTTCTATCTCGCTTCTGTAATTTGACGAAATTAGGGATGAAAAGCAGAAGTGCGCATAGGGACGGGGATGAAAAGTAAAGGGAAGAAGACGTCGTCGGAGATGGGTCGAGCTACAGAAGTTGAATTACATATTGCGACATCACACTTGGCATATATATATATATATATATATATATATATATATATATATATATATATATAAAATTTAGTTATGCTACATCCATTTGTGAAATTAAATAAAAAGGATGTCGCGTAAAAATATATACCGCTGGATTGAGGAAAATTAAAATTTTTGGATAATCATTACAGTTTACTCGTATAGATTAGCATTATTATTATTTTTTTAATTCTTTAATTCGCACTTCAATTCGCATTCCAATTACTAGCTACCCGCAGATACATTTCATTAAGCGTAAATTATCCTCGCCTATAATCTGCGATTAGATAGCATGAGGATATCGCAGAGATTTCATAGAAATGGATCGTTTAATCTTAAATGGTAAAAAGTTCATTAGGTATTAAGTATCTCGAGATTGCCCGGGATTTCATTGGAACAATCGCGAATTAATTAAATGCTACTTATTCGTAGATGCGAGAGAATTTCTTGTAGAAAAGAAAACTCAAAAATGTATTTCAGCCACGGAGAAGAAAATTGAATCCTCTAAGGTAGCTTAAGCAGTAGTCGATAAACTAAGAATAGAATGTCAATGCTTGTTTCGTCTAAAGACCAGTTTTTTTTTTTTATACATACTATGTAAATATGCTAATGAACTTCGATTTCTAATGAACTTAGGTCAATTTCAGTAGCTTTTCAAAATCTAGTGATTAACTAGTTCATTCTGGAGAGGGTTTTATTCAACTTTCTCAATAAACAAAATTCAATTTTATCAGAATTATATAATACTAGAATAAATCTGAATATAATACTACAATATAAATCGAATGAAAATTTTTACAAAAATATTGCTACTTTATTGCATATTTTAAGAACAGGTATATACAAAAACACTATATAGGTATTTGATCAGCTTGATCACAAAATGATATTTCAGATTCAGTAATTCGCGAAGAAGTTGTTAGAAACAAGTTATTGAAAAATATTAATTAAAATAAAATATATGTCATTAGAAAATAAGTTAATCATGACCTATATTTTCGTCTATTTTACATTAACGTAGTTTATTTTAAGAAAATACGACAAACTTGTAACTAAATCATCAGACAATCATTTGTAAGTAAAATTTGCAAACAGCTCTCAACACCTTCACACCGTTTGACGAAATTACTTGCAACTTATTTAAAATTTACGATAAACGCCAATAAAGGGAATGATCAACAAACATTTATAATAATTTAATGTGTAGAGCATTCCATGGGTGTAAAAAAACAAGTTGCCCACTAACACCAATTTCGAAATAAAAGAGTACCTAATCGATAATATTAGTTTTAATGAATATATCAAACAGTAGTAATTAAAACAACAAGGCTTATGCTTAAATTCTAATTTAATAAAGTAAAAATAACTAGATTAATTCATTCAGAGCTCTTTAGCCAGTTGAACTTTAAAAAAAAAATTCAAAACGACGATAATATAATTTTAAAAAATCACGTTTTCCTACTACAGTCAAGATGTGCAGGAGAGTCGAAAATTGCACCTTCCCGATCCCGAACGAGCCTCTTTTAACTATATATATATATATATATATATATATATATATATATATATATATATATACATACATATATAATTATATATATATTCCATCGTAGAATGCTCGCAGAGATCCATAAATTTCGTAGTCCTCGCGACTCTGCGCCTGATGTCGCTCTCTTCCCGTTTTCCATAGAAAATCCCCCCTTACCCAACAATGGGGTCCCTCTTTGTCTCTATCTCTCTCTCTCTCTCTCTCATTCTCTAAATGTCACGGACGCAAAACAGTGAAATCCACGAATCCCTCTCATTTCCCTGTTCCCGAGTTTCAGCATTCAAACTTTCGCCACCCCTTTGAATCCCTACCGCTCATTACTTTTACGCCGTGGCAGTGACTTTTGCACGAGTGTATCTCGCTCTCTCGCGCTCTCTCTCTCTCTCTCTCTCTCTCTCTCTCTCTCTATCGATCTCTCTCTCTCTCTCTCTCTCTGTCTATTCTCTCTCTCTCTCTTTCTCTCTCTCTCTCTCATCGTACGCGCGCGCTCACCCGCAAACGATATATTAATGCATGCACTTTGCCCCGCGGGGAAGGGGGAGATGGTGGAAGCACGCCGCGCCACTAGAGCGCGGGTCCGCCTATGACTACTGCGCCGTATATGCGCGCACCGATTAATTATTCTCACAGTCACCGCCGGCTGATGATGCCCACGACTGCATATACAGAGCCGAGAGAGCCGTCTTAATTCCGCATTGTTTATTTATAAAGCTGGCCTACGAACTGGCGGCATGCGCGCGGCCCGCTGAGATATTCAGGGCTCGTGGCTGCCCCTCCCTCTCGCAATCGCGCCCTTCCCGGCCTCAAAAGCAAGTGACAGTGGTCGTGGTTTTGGTAAGTTGCTCGATGTTCATTTTGATAGCGAGTGTGGACTAACTAACGATGTAGAACGACTGTATTAAGCCGTTATTGAAGTGATTGATAACTTCTTTAAGTGGCCTATAGAGTAAGCGAGAAGGGGAGTAATGGGAGGAGGGGGTAACTTTCTTCAGTTTCCCACCTCAAGTTGGCTAGAATGTCACATTGTCTTCCGAACAAAAATGTCCCACATGCTATTAGTTATTTGACCAGCACATTAGAATTGCATCTGTAAGAGGGGAAGCAGCAGCAGCAGAGAGAGAGAAGAGAGAGAGAGAGAGAGAGAGAGAGAGAGGCATGGGGGGAGACGGAGGCTTACCATACACTAGTCTGATCTGATATATACGATGAAAAATGAATTTTGCATAATTTTACCACGGTTTAGCATAAGTAAATTTCATGCTTTCATTGCATTATTAAACAAATATACAGATAATTTATATATAATTACTATAATTATAATATATTAGTTATATATAATTATATAATTAAATAATAATACACAAATTCATGACTCATAATTCAATCTTTTACCGATACATATTTAAATACAAATTTTAAATATGAACTCCAAAAAGTGTTGTTACACGTGAATATTTAAATCTTCACCGTTCTACAACCAAGGAGAAAGGGAAAAATCTTTTTATATATTTTATCATTCAACTCAATTACAAGAAGAAAATTCGATTTGCCTTGTAAAACATAATGATCTTACTAGACTGTTGTATCCAGACTTAATTATTTTATTATAAAGCATGAATTTACTTATTTGTATCGCTGTGCAAATGTATATATATATATATATATATATATATATATATATATATATATATTATGGACGTGTGTGTGTGTGTGTGTGTGTGTGTGTGCATGATGAAGATCAGAATTGGAAGAATGAAACAGATTGGCACAAGAAGATGTAAGAGATTAATGAAAATTATTTTAACGACCTAAATAATTTAGTGAAATCTAAGCTAGTTACTTCAAATGTCTATATTAGATCAGCCCGCAAACGGCACCAAGTGGCAACCCCACCCCGATTTATATAGACAAAACTGCGTACGCATTAACCTAAAGCAGCGGCTAACCCTAAATCATTGCCATCCGCAAGAGACTCGAAGAACTTCGTTCTCAGAAGCGAGATCCATCTCATAGATCTTCAATTTGCCTCCGGATTAAAGCTCTTCCTGTCCTTCTTTGCCTCGCATGTTTCGCGCGATTCGTCGGAGGTCTAACTTTAGGGTTTGTCGATTTTAGTCGGTGATAATTCCATGACACAGGACAGAGTCATACTGCCACCGAGTTCAAGAAAATTTGTGTGTATATGTGTGTGAATATAGCCGTCCAATTTGTATCGACAGTTTCAGAACAACGCTTTTCTTTTCTATTTCCCAACGAAAGCGTATTTATAAAATTCACTTTTATCATCGGCAAAACAGTACCTATAAAGGTGACTTTTGACGATTATGAAAGCAAAAAGTAAATTACAATTGAGAATGAAGAATAATTAATCACATGAAAATCGGTAACCCGCAATTTTGATACTCTCTTCGAAATTCTAGTAATCTCAATTGTGTTGATGTATCCTCTACATGGTCGGATTAATCGCTTACAGGCTGGATTTTTTTGAAAATTAATGTATTGCGCTCGCGAGAATCGAACCATGAAATTTCAAAGGAACTTCATATCGATTTGTTTGATATTGCTAATTGCACAAAAGAGCTTATAATGAATAAAGACATTTTTTAGGTTGATTTAGTATTTTTTGGTACATAGTCCAATTTTCAAGGTGAACAGAAATAAATAATTACAAATTTGGTATTTTAAACAAGCACAGCGATAATATAAGAGAAGCTAACCAAACTCGGTTGAAAAGAAAAAGTGACATTAAAATTTCAATAGCTAATAAATCGAATTATCCCTCAATTGCGAGAAGTGCGCTCAAGCTTCAGCTGCAATTGCAGTATGTAAGTATCGCACGTGTAAGTAGCAACGTCCACGTGCGGATAGAGCGTTTGAACGTGACTTATTGTACAACAATAGACCGCAATCTTTCATTAATATATATATAGGCATCTCACGAGAATACTGTATACGTTGGTAATCAGAGGCAATCAACATTTATGTAATAGTATAGTATAGTATTACTATAATAGATGCAATAGGAAGCAAAGTAAACGTCAAAATTGTCATTGTTCATTTAAACAAGCTGTTTAATGAGCTGTCGGCAATTTTTTTTATCTCTTTTCGTATATACACTAAAAAAATCAATGAAATCAAAAAAAATCTTTTGTGAAACATTCTGTTCAATTTGATTTGTTCGAACAGTGTATTGAATAAAAAATGGTGGAGGATATCCGTTGGAAATTTAAAAAATCTTTCATTATATCGAGAAAATCCTTTCACTGAACCAGCTATCAATATTTCTTCGAGTTGCCATTCGCTCTTTTCCTCTTTTGCCTCGCGACCCTGAGCCAAGCATCTACTATGCGATTCGCATCTTTATACGGACAGAAATCGTCACGCCGATGCAAGTACGAAAACACTCGCGCGCGCATTTTACCGCGCGCTGTCGATCGAAATACGTAATACGCGTTCCCGTAATAACGTAAAATATCTCTGTCGCGGAACTACGTATACGTTTGCGCGCGCGCATCTGTGCGAACGAAAGTGATCCGGCCCCATGGCGCGACCCGCCTTTCTCGTCCTCGATAAAACATTATCGGCCATTTGTCCGGATCACCGAGTATGGGCCGGGGTTGTGGGCGGCCCTTAAAGTTAAACCTTATCTCTCCGTCCCCGCGGTTTACCAAACTGTGCGCTTATATGTATATATATATATATATATATATATGCGAATCATCGAAAGCACGCGCTGTCAGCAGCCGATCGAAATGGCCTCGCGTGACGTTGAGTAACTTACGCGTAAACGCGCACGGCCTATATAAAAACAAACGCGGCACCGCGGGGGAGGGGGGAGGGGGAGAACGGATCGAGCTGCCTTTTAATCCTGGTTTTAGAATGCGGGGAACGATCCCGTAAATTCGTCCAGCTGCGCAACCCATCTCGCCGGCACAACCATTCGGATTTACCTGCCGGTGGTAGGAACGACGGTCATTCGGCTGGCCGGGGATGGGGACTGGTAGGTGTACACCTGTATATATGAATGCGTCGCGAGTGAAATTCGCTAATTCGTTGACTGGAGGGAGGCGAGGGTGGTAGGGGTTTTGATCCTGTACATGGGAACTGGGAGCGTCAGAATCGGGCGGGTAATCGAGGAGAAGCAGCGGCCTCGAACGTTGGAGGAATGGAAAATGCGCGCCAGTATAATTTTCAGCGCATTCTTTGTCGTTAATTCGTCGGTGAGCTCATTTAAATTTATCAATAATGGTGCACTCGCCTATTCGTAAAGCAATTCCTGAAATTTCGTATGCAAGCAATGAATAGCCATATTGAAATTTTAATTAACTTTTTCGCTTATGCGCTATACGGCACTAATTTTTTTTTATCTCAATTGGACATATCATCGGTTACTACGTGGCCATCTACATTTTTCGAATATTATTTTGAACTAATCGCGCTGAATTACAAACACGAGTTGTTATCTAAGCATTAATCTAGAAAATTAAACGTAGAATTAAATAAAAATTTTTAATAACGTCAGTAAGTAAATATGCGCGGGCTGTAAGTTTTAAAAAGCTCGCATTAACTCAGACGCGATCGTTAATTGAGACAATTATTCTAGCTTTTTGTTCGAGTATAATTTTTAAAATTCTCATGAGATCCTTTTGCTCGTGAGATAAATCGATATATAATTATCTTACGTGAAGAAATCTGAATTTCTGAAATGAGCCAACGTGAACTTTAAATACGTCGTTTTATTTCTTTCATTTGTAATTATACACGTAGTGCCGTTTTCAATGAATTTTACGTATACATCAGTAATGAGGCCGAGAAAGAGGAAGCACGTTTCTCGCGCCTAATGGATTCATCCGAACGCAATCTACGTTATATCGTCCTTTTACAGCTCGAAGAGAAAAAGAGAAAGAAACAATTTCATTAGGATGAAATAAGCGCTGTACTGCGCAATGACAAGCGTAACAATCGCCGCTGCAGACGTCTAAGTCGCGGCAAGTTTTTCCGCGTTTTTCTGCGAATGCCAGCGCTCGCGGCCACCCCGACGTACGTCCGTGGCTCGTCGTAAAGTTAAAATCGGCCCTCGGGCATACCGCCCTCTTTAATTTTATTACGTAACAATGACTCGACATTTTTGCCGCCAGCCACGTCACAGATAGGTGCGCGGGATACTTTGTACATCGGCGTAAATTTTCACGTTGCCCCCCGGTCGCGAGCGCCGCCTACGTCGTCCGACGGATTGTTTTGCGTCGAGGATTTCAAATAACAATATATATATATATATATATATATAAAATAAGGACTGTCCTGATTTATTATCACCCCCTAAAGAATCTGAAATAAAACTTATTACTAAAAATAAATTAGATTAAAAATTGAATATAATAAAATAAAATAATCATAAAATAAAATAGAAGAAAAATAATAAACAATATTCTATGTCAGTAAGGGACAATCTGACTGCCTCCACCATCTTATTTTATTCTTTGGTGTCCGACGATTCGAACCGCTACGGTTCACCCTCAGGAACTAAACTGAACTTTAAAGTTTAATTCCTGAGCATGAACCTAAATCAAATCACCTGAAATATCAATAATATTTCAGGTATGACTTTTTTAATATCAATTTTATATCAATAATATTTAGGTATTAATCAGTTATTAATATTTTATAAGAAAGAGAGAGAGAGAGAGAAACAGAGAGACAGTGAGAGAGAGAAAGAAAGCCTCGAGACTTAATGTCCGCGCCGTGCATTGTCGAGGCTAGCTCGCAAGCACGCGCGCGCCGAACGTCACGAGGAACATTTGGCTGCGTGAGGCTAGGCGCGAGGACTGTTCGAGAGGGAAGGAGGGGGGAAGTTGATGATCGGGGACTTAAGAGGCTACTTAATGAATACGGCGATGTTGATTCTGAAATGGTAGTTGGGGGGGGGGGGGTTTGGATCGACAATTCGAGCGTCAAATTCGACGAGAGGATTTGTTTTTCTTTTCCTTTTTTCCTCTCCTTCTTTTCCGTTTTAGTTCGACGCTTCGCCCCATCGAACTGGATTAACGGTACATAATAGCTTCGCTCCTCGTTTTTTACGGCTGACCGTCTTATCGGCTCGTCGGTGTATTATTGACGTTAATGGCGGCACTTATTGGATTTTCCGCAGCGGTAAGCCGGGAATTTCGACGGAGGTCCGCAGTTCTAAAGGCGCTTCGTTATTATCGAGCAGGCAGGCCGGGTTTATAGAGGCGCGGTGCGCTTTTCATCGGTATATATCGATTTCTTGTTGTTTATTTTTGTATTTAATAATAGGATTCAACAGACACTCGATCGAATTATTAGAATAATATATATAGTATTCTATTGTATTTAGTGATCTTTTGGTTTTTTATTTAGATTTGTAAGTTAAAACATATTAATTTTCATAAATTTGACGGGTATCGTTAAACTACGCCCAGAATATCCAGATTCTAATTTGAGGTGGATGAAAATTGTCAAAAAGATCTCTGCATCAGCCATATAGTAAGATGAGTTCGTGAAAAGGAGGCAATAAGTAATTTGCAAGGGGTGAACGCATTTTTAGAAAATTTACATCCTTCATATTTCTTCGTATTTATGAGAAATATCGGCACGAGATGTTTTTGCACGAATCAAGGAGCAACGAGATATCGTAGACATTCTCAAGACTATTGTCAGATTTCCTGCTTTTAAGAATTCTCGACATGAATTGGGCGAATCGGATAAAACTATCCAAGTATAAAAATTAAACTATCGAATTTGTACATCGTACAACCGAAGTGTCTGCAACTGTTACCACTTCAAACGTTCATAGTCAGGTAGTGTCTGTTTCTTGTGCGTATGTTACTACTTGTGCGTGCGATCTTTCCATTTGGATATGATAATTACGCCGACACTCTTGCACCCTTACAATTATTCATCCATAAATGTATCAGCCACCACTTACGCGTAATTGTGAAATTACGTACAATTGCCGTAACATCGGTGTATACATAGATTCGGCAAAAAACTCGTAAGTCTCGAGCTTTTGGCCAATGAGCCGCTCGATTGCCTGTAACGTCGCATCGCACTCGGGCGAGTCGGCCGCAAAACTTTATAACTTTAACATGATTTAAATTTAATTATTAAAGTTCCAACGTTAAACTCGCTATTCGGCTGTCTTTTAAAGTTAAATGACTTACGTCGAGTTCCGTTGAAACTTAAAGAACGTTACCGACATTATGGTACAAAAAATATCCGCGAAGACTCCGGTAAATCGACCATTTTAAGGGTTCAAAATTTCAAGTCTCGGCTTCGCCCGAGTTAAGATAGATTTAACCGACTTCTTAAACAATTCAGTAATGTCTGTGTAAAAAGTACTCTATGTATAAATCTCTATTCACATAGATAAATTACCTACGATAGAAAAATATGTCCAAATGTTTCGAGACCATTTCTACGGGGCGTTTCATTTTCGAACCATAGAATATGTCTCGTCACGACGGCTGTAGAGAGTTTCAAGTTGGGGAGGTGCGATACGATGTCCACATATCCAGGTGTTCCGGGACGATTTCTACTCGGAGTTTGGTGTTCGAATAATAAAAGATAAAAATGCCCGTGAAAGTCGTCCCGCCATACCTAAACGTCGTCTTCCAGAATCGAAGCCGGCAACTCGCCATACAAATCGTTCCGAAATACCTGGACTGAGTGTAGTACCGACTAAAGACAAAACTATCCGTAGAAATTGTGCCGAGGCACGGAGATAACGTATTCGAAGCGCCTGTAAACGAAGCTACAATATTTCGTATATATATAAGATATATGTATATGTATATGTATATGTATAAGTATATGTATAGTTTCGTGGTAGTTGGTAAAGTAACTTCCTATTTTCTTATCATTTTTTTCGTTCAATCCGAAAAAACATAGCCTAGACAATACATCATATAGATTTCAAATTTCAGAACAATCGGTTCAGTACTTTTTTTGTTTAATGTGTTCAAACAAAAACAAGCTTTATCGTTAGAAATGGTATGATATGTTATAATATATATATATATAAATTTATGAATGAGTATGCTCTGCAAGATAGCTAATGGAAGGTGGATTATTTAATAAAGTTCGGCCAGAATTCGTTTCCCCGGCCTTACGAGGGAGAGGGGATTGGGGATACACCGGCCCCGCTTCCTCGGTCGCCCCGGGGCCGTTATTCATCAAAGATTGCGCGTGTATGAACGGGTAGAATTTCCAAGGTAGAAAAAAAGAAAATAAAAATACGAAAAACAAAGAAGGAAAAAATAACAAAAGAATCGCGCGAGCTGCAGAGTAAAGTTTAATTCGCATATAGAGGTGAATTCATTTATCACGAGCAATTCAGGCGGGAGGGAAGCAGATTCGTGACTGATATCTTTTAGATTAAATTTTGAAAAATTACCGGGCCTCGGACACGAGCGCCCCCGATCCTGACGGGAGGGGCGTCCCTCGGCCGCGGGTGCTTACCAGCGTGTATATATATATATATATATATATATATATATATATATATATATATATATATATATAATTGGTCAATCGGTTAAACTCTTATTAAACTCCGGTGAGTCTTTTGTTTCGCTAAGAGTTTTCCTGCCTCGTTGTTTCTGTTTCGAAATTGAGTTGTATACACATACACACACGTGCATGGATTTCTCAGTGTATAATCAAAATAGTCAAGTGCATTATAAACTATATCCCAATTGTACTAGATTTTGAAATCAAATTCAAAAAAGTTTATAATAATAATGTGAATACCACTCATTAGTACAGATAACAGGCTGGAAAATTTCAATAAAACTGCCATACATTCTAGAAAAATTCATAAACGACCAATTGAAAATGTTTATTACGATCAGCATTTTATTACGATCCGACAATATATCGCGGACTTCATTGAATCGTATGGGTCGGCAAAATATTTGCTTTTCTTTTCAGTAGTGATTCAATCGTAGGGTGCGCCACAAGTTGGATATTCCTTGGCTATCGATAATTTTACGTTTTTTTTTTTTTTTTTTTTTTTTAGTTTTTTTATATTCCTTTATTTAATGAAAGTTTTTCCGATAGCTATCCGATATTCCGATAGCAATAACTGTAAAGCGATAGTTTCTTGTATCGAGTGGTTAATTATTTGTCAATGACAGGCTTGAGTATGTTTCATCTTATTGCTCAAAAACCGATTGAAGTTTCGACATTTTTCATATGTCTACGATTTTGCCACGGTGTTTTTGTTTACGACACACTGCTCAGGTGTGGATTTATAAGGACAATTGTCAATTTGAGCATGAAAATCGACGAGTAATGAGGGTATTTATGAAAAGCAGATGAGAAAAAAGTTAAATACTTCTGATAAATCCAGAGATTAAGCAACATTTCATGGATATTTTTGTTTTAGCCGTATTAATATTATAAATTCAATTGGTAATACCCTATTATAGATATTGTTTTAATATATGAAATCCTACGGTATACGTTATTAATTAATTGATTAATTTGCTACTTAATCTATACATAATTAAATAAATAAGCCTCTTAGCTCTCGAACCCATATCTTAAAATCTGGCATTTAAACACTATTATTCTCTCCTCCGAAATTTATCACCGCTCTATTGTATGATTGTACCGTGGCGAATTCGCGTTCCTCCAGATTCAGTGAAATAAAAATAAAATGACACTCGTCCCATAAACTGGCTCGTAGGATGGCGCCACTTTAGCACCGGCTCTCGGCCGCGCTAATATCGCGCGAACCCACATAATAACGCCTCTAATCCGGCGTTCAGCGCTTTTCTCCAAAAAAAAAGCGAATTGCGTAGATTATTACTTGGAATTCTTGGAATGGGGAACGGTTTTTGTATTATAGATTTGCAATTTGCATGTTTAGAAATTGAGGTTCGTTAGAACGAGCAATTACCGATCACGTTTAAAAAAGGCATTTGAGACTGTACACGCAAGTGGGAATTGAGATATTTATCGGCAAGTGTATATTTATATAATTCTCCGTCTGTCTGTCTGACAAAGAAACGCCATTATTTTAGCCTAAACGACTCGGAGAT
Organism: Sycobia sp. Sy_11; assembly: GCA_018907035.1. Lineage (NCBI taxonomy): Eukaryota > Metazoa > Arthropoda > Insecta > Hymenoptera > Epichrysomallidae > Sycobia > Sycobia sp. Sy_11. The sequence continues at coordinate 342,747 of JACCIC010000316.1, read as the reverse complement.
TCGAACGGAGACCGAAATTTCTGCCCAAAACTCTGCAGAAATGTTTTTTTTTTCTCGATTCGCTCGACGCCAATCTCTACTTATTGTACAAGGCTCTAAATGGGTATTTGGAAATGATAGTTATTCCTCCATATGTACAAGAAAAAATATATAAACACATGCGTACGTTGCTTCGTAAAAATAACATTCAATGCTTTAGTGTCCTTCGTAATATTATAACCGAATGTATATTCTTATAATGATGTATAGATTTACTCAAGATTGTTCTATTGATGAAACAATTTGTTGTATTCATTTGTTTCAGATCAATAAAGACGCGATCCGCTTTACAGGCTTCTAAAAGTGCAAGCCCATCACTCATTGAACATCTAAAGCATTTTAGAATTAAACTTTAGTATTAAAGAACAAAACATTATTGGTATTTATATTGTTTTCGATTGTTTAAGATTTACAATGTGTTATTAACAATGAAAACAACATAAACCTCGCATCGTTCGTCCAATTTCGATTGTTGAACGAAAAACGTAGAATTTCGACCCATTTATAGAATGGTGGAGAACAGATGTCAGGAGCACTCAGCAATTATTGTATATTTCCATTAATTGGCACACTTTTGCCAATAAAGCCGCAAAATAAAGCCGCAAAAGTGCACACGCACACACACACACACACACACACACACATAATCAGTTGTTTCGCTACAGGGACTTTTTTATCATCCCGCGATTTTCGCGCCTAAATGCATCAACTATTATAATTAGAATAAAGATTATTATAATAATAAAGATAATAATGATTAGGTGATCATTACGCACGATACTAAATTATACGTGTATCCATGTATAAATATTTTTGTATTCATGTGTATGTATGGGTGTATATCTGCTTAAAGCAAAATAAGTCAAAGGAGATATAGACAAGGAGAGGGAGAGAGACAGAAAGAGGGAGAGAAGGAAAGGAGGGACCAAGGCTGGAATTAACAAGGTGTATCAACTACACCGGGTGAGTAAGAGTAGGTGAGAGAGAGAAACCGAGATTTTTTTCTCAGCTTCCTTTATATATATATATATATATATATATCTTTGGTGAATTTACAGGTTGATAGAGAAATGCGCCTTATACATGCAGGAGTTTTAGATTTATATTATTGAAAGTGTCGATACATTGTTACTTCGAGTAAGAGAAGAAAAAAAAGCTCTCAAAATACATCGTGATTTAGCCAAGATCTTTCTTCACAATTTTCTAGAATGAAATAATACCAACAATAATAACAACAACAACAACAACAGCAACAACAACAATAATAATAATATGACTGGTGCTTTATGCGGATTTATCGTTTTGAGGAATTTAACTGAAAAATCCAATTTCATTAATCTCGCGTACGATGGGACGACGGTGGAGAGCGAGCAAGCACAAAGCGTCGACCACCGCCACTGGCAAACATTTCTTCATTTTTTTCTCTCTCCTCCCATACCTAATTAGATTTCCTCTGGTAATTTTCGCAGTATTACATTGAGCTTTATTAAATTGTTATGCTTCAGCTTCAAAGATTTCTTTTAATTTTTTTTTTTTTTTGTTTTTAATCGTTTCTTATATTAAATATTTTTATCGCCTTTTACCTTTTAATAACCCCAACGAAAATAATAACATCAGGGATGCGAAAACAGAAGGAAATTATTAACTTTTACAAATAGTACATACATTTTTCGTAAAGGTTCTTTCTTGGAAAATTGCGTATGAAAATGAAATGAATAAGAGGAATAAAAAGGAATAGACTAATGTAATAGTGTGGAAAGCTAGGGTCATATTCTTATTCGATTAATTAGACTTATTAAAGCGAGCTCTGTATATAGTTAAGTGGAAACAAAGCGTTCAACAGGGGGGCTGAATGAGGGAGGGGGGACGTTCGGAGAAAGCAGCGGAGAATTTCTTTTTCGCCGTTTTCCGTATCCAATTCGACGAATAATTTCTTCGGAAGAATTTTCGAGCAACCTCTTCGTACACGCCTTCTCTACTTTTTTAGAGCGTCGTACTTTTTTTGCTTTAGAAAATTCTTTTTTTTCCATTATTTCTCTATTTAATACCGATACGATCGTGTTTTCTTCTTTTCCGCATCCAGAGTCACGCGCATGAAGGGGTTGAGTGAGAGAGAGAAAAGCGCAACTTCTAAAACTGATTATATATATATATATATATCGAAAACTAAGGAAAATCCGCTGATTAATTTCAAAATTTCTCGGACAGCAAAAAAGTAAACTTGGGAAAAGGATCGAGGAACTTTTGTCGCTGTGCGTGCATGTGTATGTAGTGCCAACTATCCTGGAAGATAGAGGTATAAGAAGCGAAGTGACCAAATGAGAGAGTGAGAGGGAGAAAGAGAAACTTGTCGCTATACGGCTACAGAGTTTTAATGAAATATTTTTGCCTCGTCGTAAATAAAGGATCCACAGCCCGGGGGCTGCAGTGTAAAACAAATAGCACATTAATTATAGATCGAACCATTAAATAATAAGGCGATACAGCGATACCTCTATTTTTTATTGCTACACTCGGCGATGTATATAAGTTTCGACATTATCAAGCGTATTAAAAGTATTTTTCACGACAATCATCATGGCGATACAGAATGATTTACATGATTCTGATAACAAAAAATGTTCAAAAAATTGCGGAGAGGCATTTTACGATTGTACTTAGCGCGTCGTCAACTGATCTTTATCAATTTCATAAAATGTGTTTTTTTTTTTGTTTTTATTTAAAGTTTCTCATATATAATCATTCAACTGTTACAATTATGAATTGACGATACTCCTTATCTAGTTCGATTCTAGATTAGCGTAAAGTTTCAATTGGATTAATCAAACGATATAGGCACACGAAAACATTGTGAAAATTTAGAATGTAACTTTTGGTCATACGTCGTGTTCTAAAATTTCTTCTCACCGCACCGTTCAACGGATTTACTTGAACACTGTTGCGATAATCTAGAATGGTCATAAATATAAGAGACTTGGTTAAGTATAATTCGCAATTGTTTTAGATACATTTACACGAGAATTATCGAAGGTTTTCGTAATGAAATTAACATTGATTACCGGATAAATAATTGAAACTTCAAGGCTATGTTTGAAAATTCGTACTTCAAAACGAGCTCGCAGGGGAGGCATATCGCTGAAAAATATTCAAATGATACGATAAGAAAAAGCGATATATATATATATATATATATATATATATATATATATATATATCATAGGAAATTGCCATTTTTATTAATCTTTTATAAAGTCAGTTATCGTAACCAGGCGAAATGAAAAGATACTTAATGGAAAAATACGATGTATTTAATGGTTTTATTGCCATTCATCCGTTATCTTCGAATGCATAACAGGGACACTATTAAAACCGAATCTTACACAGTTAAATGGAAACTCGCTCTGTTTCTTCGTGAAATCAATACTGTTCGATCAGCAGTCGAATATTATATTACCGGAATGTGATATATATATATCGCGATATTTTTATGCTAGGAAAGTCCTTAATTCAGTCGCTGGTGCTTTTGTTTTGTTTTTTCTTGCCGCGCAAGTAGAAACAGATTGGGATCGTATAATGTCTGCCGAAAGAAATAAAGGAAAAAAGTAGAATTACTCGTTAAAATACTTTTCGAGCGTATTAAATGCGCTGATGCTCACGTGAACGGCTATAATGGGGATTCTTACTGTAGAACTAATTTTAATTCATTCGATATTAAATTATACGATCAAAGCAACGAACACACGATATGAATAATTAATAATAGAAAATAATTTACTTATTTAGTTGATTTATTAAATTAAGTTTTTGGATGTAATTATTTTCTCTTAAAAATTAAAAATGTAAAAGAGGAATCGCAATTTCAAGATTTTGCGAAGAAAAGCAGTCGTACGCTTTTCTTCGAAACAAAAACTGAACTTTACACGGGGGAAAGCGAGGATTCGAGGTCAAAATTATTATATCGAATAATTCCAGCTCTAAGATTATCTTTCGATATCCAGCACGCTCGGATGTAATCAACAAGAAATCCAACAACTCGCTACCGTGGATTAACTCAATCGAGCATTCGAAACTCTGTTTAGAAAACGAACGATCTATCCGACTCCAAGTAAATTCTAGAACGACAGTGCGGCCTTTTGGAGATCGGGCGAAAATTCCGCGCGGCGATGAAGAATGTCCCACCACCTCGACCTGGCGGCGGGCGGGACTCCCCCCCCCCACACTACCGCGGAATTTCCGTCGCACCGGCTCCTAATAAACAACAATTAGCCTTCCGCCTCATCGTCCCACGGCCATTCTTGCCGCTCTCTTTTTGGCGCGGCAGCTCCCGAGCCCGGCATCTCTCACCGCGTCCGCTTTCCATAGAATTTCTCTCTCGCCCTTCTTTCTCACTCGTTCCGCCCTTTCCGGACTTTTTCTTGCTCTTGTCGCGTTATATATATATATATATATATATATATATATATATATATATACATCTTCCACAAATGCAAATGATAATTTCAAAGCGCTCGGGCAGGCGGCGCGCTAAAGTCGAGCTAGTCCTTCTTCCCTCAAGCGCGCCAGCAGTTTCTTTATGCTCTCGTATAAAATTTTCGGAGCGTCTGATTTTTTGTTTTTTCTTTTTTTGTCTTTTTTTTTCTTCGTCTTTGTCGTTTTTGTTTTCTCCTCTCTTTGCCGCGGTGACCCGCTACCGGAGCATCAGCCACCGTTAAGTTAACGATAAAATAAGAGGCACGAAAAGAATAAAACGCGCTATCGTCCCCGGGGGAACGATCGTTTTCCAATTTATAACTCGCCGGACCCTTTTTCGTATTATATGTATGTATATGTGTGTGTGTGTGTGCGGCCGTAATTTTCCTATATCTGTTCCGCCACAATCATTCACGCGTGTCCCTTTGTTTTCTATTTCGTTGTTCTCACTGCACGTATAATTGTTTTCCTTTTATCGCCTCGTCTCTTTTTCTGCTTCTCTTATCCTTCTCCTGATTTTTTTATTTGAAAAAGAGCATCGAAGGAGATGCATCGATCGGACAGTGGCGAAGGCTATAAATGGAAGGTTAAAAAGAAGGGAGAGAAAAAGAGACAAAACAAATTTGGGTACTCACCGAAAAATGTGTTGAAGACGAAGAGTAGCTTCTTCTTGCGGAACTCCGAAAGCGACATGATTATTCTGTAACAAGACAAAAGGATAGAACGTATTTTACCATTTTTACAATAATGATTGTTTATTATGTATATACTTTATATGTTTATATCGGTTTGTAGGCTTATTTCTTTGTTATATAGCTACAATAAGATCTTTCCGATGAATATTCTGTAAGAAATTCGATTGTAAGAACAGACATCTATATATATCGGCTCATATCTGGATTTACTTATATTAGTATTGTTTATTATATATTACTAATTGAAATATTTTTTTATTTTTAGCCTTTAATTAAATATTTAATGATAGTGTAGGAATTATATATATGTTGATAAATTATAATATTAAATAAAAGAGTCATCTTTTATGGAAATGCAATACGGAAGAGTCACCGATGAGTTGGATGACATCATGCGATTTTACAAAGTTCTGTATTTTGAAATCGATTTACATCGATACATATAATTTTCTCTATTAGAAAAGGTTCGAACTTAAAGATCGAAAATAGACGTTTCGTTCGATACAATGGAACAAAAAGGTATTTTTTTTATTCTAAATTTTCTAAAAGGCAAACGTTGTTAAAGTCAATCATCGATTTTGACCGAATGCGGATATCTGATGAAAAAATCGCAAAATTACGTCGCGAAGATCTAAATTTACGATTCGCGATAATTGGACTTTATTTAATCCCGGCCTCTCATTCGAATTGCGAATCATGGAAAACTTTCTGGTAGTTTTTTCACAACGTTGGAATGGCTGAAAATTTAGCAAGATTCGAGAACTCTCGGAAAATCTTTTAACTTTTTACATTACACGATTGAATCGCGATCAAATATTTAAAATAGTCGTCCGTTCGACTTTGAAGTATCGTCATAGTAATTTTTCAATATCGACGTCGAATTTCGTCGCGGCTAGTAGTAACAGTATCCATCGTTCGTCATCGAGAATTCTATGTGCGTAATCGCAGCGTTCCTTCCGAACTGGCGAAATATATATATATATATATATATATATATATATATATATATATATATACACTTTTCTGTGACATAAATGAAGAACTATGCATCCGTAGCTTGTCTTACGTAAAAGTGTATATCACAATTTTGTAAAAAGAAAATTGAAAAACTACAGCGGCGGGGCCTCGTTCCTTCTGCTTTAAAACGAAAGAAAAGCGACGAGATATATATATATATATATATATATATATATATATATATATATATATAAGAAAACGAGTCCCCGAACCATCGCAATTCTCGGGACAAAAAGGCGAAAACTTCTCCCCGTATATATACATATAGTACGAAGATCAAAAGAAAAATCCCCGAAGGCTCGGCGAAGTATAAATCGCGGATCTCGTGCCCCTCATCCCCTACCCTCCCCTCCCCTATCCAGAGGCGGCGTCGCAATTCTGCGGTTTTAAGTTTAACACGCGGTCCCGTTTAGGATATGAGGAAAAAAGCGCCAAAAAAAAAATTACGGAAATCCTTTGGTCCGCCGTAAAAACTTCATCGTAAAGATCCCAAGCCGTTCGGCTCTCGCCTCGAATCGAGACCTAACACCCACGGCGCACTTTCGATCACATGAGAGGATCAGCTTGGACAAAAGAGAGATAGATAGATAGTGGGAGAGAGAGAGAGAGAGAGAGAGAGAGAGAGAGAGAGAGAGAGAGAGAGAGGAAGGAAGAAGTGAGAATCCATACAACGATCGACCAAGACCTATATCGGTTCAGCAGACGTTCGATTCCGTCGTCTAAGGTGCCGAAATCGGAAAGCCCATTGTTCGGATGAAAAAGGCGATATATAAGGAGGTGGCGAGATGATGGCCAACTTTTTTTTTTCACCCCTCTTCCACTTCGCGAAGTTCGACCGACTATATTGAAGCCGAGACTGGGCTAAAGTGCGGGTATCGTGGCTACTGTCTTTCGCAAACTTGTAAAATATATAAAGAATCATGGGTGAGGACATAGATGGAAATGTCAATGGCACATAATTTGATATATAGACATTGTACTTTATAACTCCCTGTCTCGCAGCAAATTACTAATATATATATGTATATAATAGTTACGGAACGATTGGAAATAGAATAATAAATTTCGTTTTATTAAATCGACCTCGTGGTTGAGCCTGCGCTAAAATAGCTGAGCAAGCAATTAAGCTTAACTATGTCATTTATCTGAAAAATTCCACTTTTCATTTTAGTATAGAGAACCATATCTTTCAGCGCTGTTATATATATATATATATATATATATATATATATATATATATATATATATACATAAAGTCGTCTTTGTTCAAAATTATTTAATCATTTGGAAATTTTACTGCAGCTTTAAACTGAACCTCCTTATTTCAAGAAAAAAATTTTTTTAATTATTTTAATTAACGGTATTTCTGATAAAAATATTATATTACAGACATCTTCTAGTTATTGTGTCTCCTATTATTCGATAAAATCAGTTGAAATATATCGAATCTAGAATTCATAAGAAAAATTGCACGAGCGAGAGGGAGAGAGAGAAAATGATAGACAAACCGAGCGGTGCTCAATAAAATCCGTCAGTACATTATTTTCTTAAGCTAATAAAAGTATTTTTCAATTTTTTATGAATCATAACATAGATAATTTATTATTTTGCTTGCTATTTATGGGAAGAATATTTTGTCATTACATTTGAGAAAATCTTAATAGAAAATCTTTCTTGCAGATAGATCGAATAAAAACTAAAGATGAAAAAATATATAATTATTACTTAGCAATCTGATATATTACTTTTTTCGAAGTTGCATTAAAATATGGATTAAAACTCGAGAAAATGTTTTAATTCAATTGCCTGCGTTAAATTTAAATCCTATCACGTGTAAAATGGAAATTTTAGAAATCCCAAAATCTCGAAAATTTATTACAAACATTGAAATTATTTTAGAATTTAATAAGAAATAATGAAATTCATCAAGTATAAAGGATTTCATTTCTTCTTATCTGAAACTTTTATCGTTGACTCTATTGATCCTTTTTCAATTTTGCATTTTATCGGCAAAGAAAAAATTTATTAAACATTAAAAAAAACATGATGAGTTTTCTATTGTAAAATGCTAAGAAAACTAACATAATGTATATGTAGAATATCAAACTTTTTTCCATTTTTTTTAAAAAGGATCAAACAATGACGGAGGGAAAAGTATCGATTCTCGAAAACAATTTACGTCGCACTTTTTGTTTCTGCATAATAAAATAAAAAAAAAAAACAAACACTCAATTGGTAAGTTCAATAAACCCAACGATCCCTCATCCCTCTCGAGAAAAGCGATAACATATACATCCAACGAACTATAATGCGATACTTTTTTCCTTTTTCTAACCCCCAATCGAAGATTAAATACACCGTTCGAAAGCCGTTCATACGACTCAATCGTCCACTCGAACGAGTCGACTGTAATTTTCTTTTTCTCTCACCTTGAGACAAAATCACCAACAGATTGACCAATACAATGAACAAAAAACAAAACAAACAAAATAACAAAATAGAAATGACCCTCTATGGCGCGGAAAGAATTATTACACAGGAAAGACAAACTTGCACTGAGCGTTTTTTTTCAGCCTCTCCCTACCCTTATATGAAATACACGCAGACGCGCAAATGCGCGCACGCACTCGCATACAGACACATACACACACACACACACACACACACACACACACACGCGCGCGCGCGCGCGCGTGGGTATGTATATCTATATGCATGTATGTTGAGCCAAACAGGAGAAAGCAAGAGCGATGGCGCGAGGGAGAGGAGGAATCTCCGCGGCGCTGATAAAAGACAGCGGGAGAGGCGGGCGGGGCGGGAATGACGAACAGTTCCTATAAGCCCATTATGACGCAGATCCCGGCACGTAATGTCTTTATACGGCCCCGCGAACCGTAATCAGTGATTATCTAAAAATATTACATTTTAGCCGGATCCCCCATCTCGCACACACACACACACTCTCTCTCTCTCTCTCTCTCTCTCTCGCTCGTAGTCTCAATGCTCTCATCCCATCCCCTCCTCCCCCGCGCCAGTCGCCGCTTTTGAGCTCTCTTATCAGATTGCGAGTCGTAAACGACGGCGGAGCCGTCGACCCGGCCCGGCGCGGCGCGTGCAGACTTTCCACATTTACGTACCGGCGTGGCTTCGTGCAAACAAGCGCGCCGGTCTGACGTTCGTAGAGGAAGAAAGAAGAAGAAGAGGAAGAAGCAGAAGAAGAAAGAAAAATGAAAATATGCGTATCTTCCGCCTGCGCACGTCCAATCTATCTCTCTCTCTCTCTCTCTCCTCTCTCTCTTTCTCGGTGATCATTATCAGCGTTAAATACACTTCATAGAAGGGGGCGCAATCGCGTCAGGCGTCATGCCTCACGTAAATAGTCGCCTTCGGATTTTTTCTGATTATGCATATATGTATATAATATATATATATATATATATATATATATATGTATATAATAGATTTGTATGATTTCTCGCCTGATTAGCGTACACTCCCACGTATAGATACGTCGATGGAGGATCGCATTGCCATATCCGTTTTTCTGGGTGCACTATCGTCAAATATATATTAAGTTGGATGGAATCATTTATGATTTGATAAAAAAAGTTGTTGCTCTACCCGTCCTTCTCCATTCCTTCCCAATAATAGATTTTCAAATTTTTGATCTTTGTCCTTTTTTAAAACTTTTTTTTATCATTTACCTGGATAATAAACAAAAAATCGAATTCCGAGACATGTAAGACTATATATATACATATATATATATATATATATATATATATATATATATATATAGCGATGAATAGCGGTAATAGATTTTAGATAGCTTATAGCTTACGTCGCTTTGAAAAGATTGCGGGCGTGAACGCGCGCGCGCGACCGACAAGAGGTGCGAGACTCTGACGTCAATAAACTTTGCGTTCTTTCTTAAAATCGTATATAATACTCATACTATATCTATATATACTCGTGAACATATCTTTTTCGCAATGGATACTGTAAATTTTTTTTTATATTATTCTCGCTGATAATCGAGGCTCCCGCATGCGTATAGATTCTTATCGATGGAGAGGCCACTCGGGGACGTCTTAATAATTTAGCGCGAGGACCAGCTCGAGAGTTTTATTTAATACAAAGTGTACCGATGGGAAGGGGTGGGGGAATTATTACGCGTATGCTACATTAAACTTTATCCGTAAAAATCAAGCCAGAAATGTCGAAGGAGAGCCTACGTTTTTGCCGATTCCAAAAACAAAACGTGCATGAAGGAAGTTTCTTGAAATTTACGATGTATCCAATGGTCGCCGTGTCGGAATTTCAACCGTTCGAATATATATAAATTATTATATAAAATTAAACATTAATTAAGATAGACGATTACGTGTGACACTGGAAGAATCTCAGAAATCCTAATCAAACAGTGGCATTAATTTAAGGGCCCAGGCCAGATGTTCGGCTCCTCGTGACAGGACGACGGTTTTGGCAAATAAATTTGCCATTGTTCTCCAAGGAATATTATAATAGTCGTTGCGAGCCTGCTTATTTGCGGCAAATCCATCGATTGCAATGCTATGGAGGCGGGTTTTTCGATTAAGTAAGGTAGAAAGACTGAAATAATTATAAGTACTTTGCTACTCTTTGATACCTTTCAACGTGCAGCAATGGGCGACCTGCAGTTCAGTAATAACTTTGATGATTTTCGAGCACTTGAATTTACATTCCTGCCTAGTATAAAATAATTTCTACAAAGTTGAACGGAGTCTATATTAGTATCTTAACATCAGAGAATGTTTCAAATTTACATCATTAGCAGCGATTACAATTATTTACAATTATACAAAATGTTCCTTGGTTCTTCCAATTCATATATAAATTATAAGGAATTTCCATAAAGCCCGGCGTAAAACATGACTATATAATATAATGTAATAGATAATTTCTCTAAAAATTCTTAAGCGGTTAAGCAGGAAACGAGAAACGCGAGATTCGTTGTTTTTTCTCTTTTTGTAAATTTTCCGACCTCCCACAGCAACTCATTGTCAATTACAACGGCTCGAATGCAATTTTCATTGTTACCGCTGCATAAAAAGACAATCTATGTTTTTCGCGTGGAAATAAATATACAAGTATATATAATATTTCATTGTTACTATTCGATCTCTTTGTATCAAACCGTGTTTGCTTTCAATGGTTTTATAACAAATAAACAAAAAAGAAAGAGAGCGCAAAACATTAATTACGGCCAATGTACGCAATGTATATTAGCAATCATTTGATTTTCCATGAACGAAATTCTGCATCCTTAAAGGCATTTTCGTTGCCAAAAATTGTGTTACCTGTCAATTTTCTTTCTTTCTTTCCTTTTTTTTTTATTTGATTATGCCAAGTACGTTTATTTTTAATAATTACGACACCTCTGTCCAGAGTATTTTTCATATAGACAAAAAAAAAACGTCCACTGCTTATACGAAGACACCAATAAATAAAAAACAAAAGGGAGAACGAGAGTATAACATATGCATAATACAGTATTTAACTGGAGAGAACTTATATTTTTATTATTTTACATGTAATTTTCATTAATTTCTGTTAACTCTTAGAATTTTGTATAGTATTGAAGAAAGTAAAATTTTGCACTTTTTACCCTTGTCCAACAATTTTTACTGTGTTATTTTCATTCATTTCCGTTATTTTTAATTATTTCTAACAAATTTCTAACAAATTTATAACGAAAATTTACTAATTCATGAAATGCTTGAGGAATACGCGTACTTCGTGTCTGCTCGTGTCGATTATATTTTGTCAGTTCTGACCACCGCCGATAGTAGCGCATTTGATATGTAAATTCCTATAGTAGTGCATTTGATGCGCGAGAAGAAAATCGAAATCAGGCCAAAAATTAGCCCAAAAAACGTGCGCCCTCGGTGCCCATCGGCTTAATCGATTAACTCTGCCCCCCCCCATTTTTGCCCCCTTCTCACCACCGCCCGAATCGATGCGAGAACACGCCGATTAATTTCACCCTCGACAGCGTATTACTCCGATCGCCGTCGCTGCCTACCTGCGCCGACAGCACCACTTCGCTGTACGCGGAGCGTATATACACGTATATAAAGAGAGGCATACCTCGAGCGGTGCGGCATGCAGCAGAGGAAGAGAGAGAGAGAGAGAGAGAGAGAGAGGGAGCGCCGGTACGTCCTGGCGTCGCGCCAATAATAAGAGCGAATCCGGGGCCCCTTTGTGCGCTTCGCCTCGGTTTTGGATCGGTCAAGAGTGCGAGGCGGTGGATATACTCTTTAATCATACGGCCGCGGACGTTCGAGGTTCCGTGACAATGGGATGGGAGAAGGAGGGCGGGATGGGGGGGGGGATCACGGGCCACTGGCTTCGCCTTACTTAAAGCGAACGGGCCGCGAGCCTAGTCGAGCCTCTGTTTTGTTAGTCGCTGGGACGTGCGTGGACGGGCCGGCGCATCGATCGGCTGAAACGTCGAAAAATACGAGCAGAAAGAGGAGGACGATAATGTTCGGGAAATTGGGGAGAAAAGAAAGAGTCCGGGAAGTGGCAGGTGCTAATTCGCGTCGGTATTTTTTGACCGGTGTCCCGTTTCGTATCGTTCATAGTTCAAAAAATTTCGAAATTTTCTTCGCTCTTCTGTAGATGAGACGATAGAAATTTGGTTTAAGGTCCGGTTTAAATTACGGCCAAATTAAGAAAATATCCGGCGGTCCGGTTCCGTAAGGCGAGGTGCTAAAAAAGTTCAGAATTATTAACCCATACACATGAATTTTCATGCAATTTCAATAAAAAATAGATTTTTTTCCGGCCCTCTAATGGTTCACACCACTCGTCCTTCATTGAATTTTGAATTTTTACTAACTATTTATCAAAAATATGTTACAAAATTCCAAAAACTTTGGTACTTACGTAATGAAAATTATTTATATGACAAATATTACATCTTATCGAAATCATGAAAACTTGCGCAAAATGCTTCTAAACTTAAAACATTTTACTAGAAAGGGTCTACGTTGAAAAGTGTTGATCAAGTCGATTACTGTTGATGTTTTGTGCTAGTTTATAAGCTATGAATTAACCCAGAAAAAACAAAATTATTTAATAAACGTATAATCAAAATATTTTTACCACATTTTAATATCATCATTAGTTTATCTGAAAAGAAAATCTTATCTGAAGAAAATTTTATTTATTTTTCGGCCCTCAAGGTTCCACATGTATTCCGTTAATTAAAAATCCCAGCCTGTCTATTGTTGCGACTGACCGGCGGATTACGTAGAAAATTGTAGTAGGGAGACCGCTGCACTAGAAGAGATTATAGAAGAGCTTTTGATTCTGATGTAATAAAAAAGTCTCTATATCGTACTAAAATCAAAATAATTATTAGAAGAATGAATTAAACTTAGTCTTTAAAATTTAGAATAAAATATCACTTTTTCAATATACGTTACGAAATGCCTCTGTGAGCCAGCACGAGAAAGATTTCAAAAATAAAATCAGTTGGATATATTGAAAAAGTTTCCATGATTTTTGTGGCTGTTACAAAATTTTTAATAAGAGATTCGTAAAAAAGAGCAGGGCAAATTGCAGAACCATCCGTAATACGCACATACATACATGCACAAGCGTACGAGCATACGCACACAGACACACACACACACATCTGTAAAATAAAAAATCAACCTCCTCGCCCCCTGCGCATTGTGTCAAGCTTATACGTCCTTGCGATGATTATTTAAAGCCACATAAGTTTTAGAGAGAGGGCGGGAGGGGGGATCAGAAAGAGAGCGAGGGAGTCGTTCAAAAAGAACGTGAAGCCTTAAAAAAGATGAAGCTTCAATTTTAATTAAATATCGAGTGAATGATAATAATAAAGCTTCGGCAAACGGCCAAAGCTACGCGGACGAATTTACAGGTCTTTGGCGCTCACGCGTTATGTATTATTACAGCCGCATGCGCCGCCCGCGCGCGCAATTAATCCCGACGAACCGCCCGCCGCCGCGCGCTTCTCGCGCTCTTCCCGAGTTGATTTTGCTAATGATTTTTGCTACTCGCGCTACCGCTATTTACTTTATCAATCTCTCGGCCCCTCTCGCGGAAAATCTCGCTTCTGAACTGCTGAAGTCATTACCATAAAATTTTAGAGTGCCGCAGCGCCGCGTATAATAAAGTTCTTCGTTAAGGTCGGAAAAGAAAAAAAAAAAAATAAAAAAAAAGAAATAGAAAAACTTTAAATGGAAAAGGGAATTTTTTATTCTGTAATGGATGTTGTTTGAGAAAATTTAATTTATTGCTTAGTCCCTACCCACCAATTAAATTGGCATTATTTCAAAGGACTTGCTTAACGTTGTGTGCGATTTACAGTAAAATTCACTTAAATGTCGAATAAAATTTAGAAAATATGCATAATTGGAAAATATTTTTTAAAATGAAATAAAGAACAGTAGCTCTGTAAAAACTTTTTTTTCACAAGCCTTGGCGATATTATCAATGTCAAAATCCAAATTGAATTTTTATATTTCTATCAAATATAATTTAATAATATTTCTCAAAAAAAAAGAAAACTCAAAATACAAAAGTATCAAGCTTCATCACACATAGCATGAAAATCCGTAATATTCATAGAAGAGAAATTGAGTTGATCCCACTAATGCGCATCAGTGCAATGAAAAGGTTTGCCTTCCATAAACGAAAATTATTTGTCATAATTTATTTAAGGTAATAAAGTAATAATAATAAATTTGAATCGAGAATTTTCTCTTCATCTTTACACAATCTTCAGGACCCGTTTTCAGACGGACTCATTCATATTTTACCGATAGATGAAAGTATGTATAATTTATTAAAGATTAAATTATGGAAAGTTTTTACTAATTCCAGAGTACGTCGAGATTATGTTCTGGATAGTTTGTATAGTTTTGTTGATGTGTGAAACGACAGTTAGTTTCAGATGAATTGACAAATTCATATTAAGATGTCCAAACACAATTAAAATGAGAATTTTATGGGTTTTCTGCCCTCGATTTAGCTCAGTTTCACGTTGAGTTAGATGAAACTGCTCTTGTATCATTGTCACATAGCGTTAAGAGTCTTGCTTTTGTGTTTGACTCAAAGTTAACATAGAGTCCAAACATTGATTATTATCAAACTGAAATATTCTTACACAGCTACGACTCCTACCTTTCGCCCCTTTATTTGTACGATCTATTTAAATGTTTGTAAAGCTTCTCTGTTACGGGTAGAATATATCTGTGGAGTTAGAGGGAAAATTCATATTGCATCCTTTATTAAGAAAGGCTGGGATAGCCTTAAGTGGATAGTCATGCTATTTTATCGATATATTCATTTCTTAAAGAAATGTCATAGGAATGTAATTAAAATAGCCAGATCCACGACTTGTCGTCTTGTTTAGATTGTATTTCTTCTGAACTTCTAAGCTTTTAATCAGAAATGGTTTTAAGTTACTTAACTACTACCTTTCGTTAATTGCCTACCCAATCATCCCGGTGTTTTTGACAACACTGTCAATGCACTTCTATTATTTATCATCCTTATAAATAACCTTCTGGCTATCTTGAGGTTGTCCTAGTAGATGCTATTAACTGATGATGTCCAGGTCATCTATCACTTTCAACCCGATGATATGCTCGATGACCTTGCAACGATCCAAAGGATATACTGGCCATTACTCGTTGGGCAGACCAAAATTGTTCAGCAATATATTTCAGCGTTCAATCTACCTGCTTTTGCATCCATTAAACAGTAATGTGCTTTTTTCTTTAGTCGTTTTAAGCTTGGGCTTCCGAATGATACCTTCCTCAATATGAGTCAAGTACAACAGAACACTTGAACAAATTGAAGTAACTCTCTGGAGATAGTCGATGCAAATATTTTATCGCTTCTTTAGATATGTAGTTACTTATCCTATAATGTAGATTTACTCGTATTGATTATGAAATCGTTATTCGTTATTCACATGCATTTAAATCAAAATCTCTCCGCCATGATAATCCTGGCGCTGAATCATTCGGCCGCCATCACCTCTTCCACTTTACCTCATGCCTTAAAGTCCAGTAAATTCACATCCAATAATCATAACGACTTTAAATTACTATCATATACATTATCGGACAATCGATACTATAATAACTGGGACCGAATCAACCATTTTCTCGAAAATTTTGCGAAATTCTTGTAGCAAAATTTTTTTTCTACTGCGCTTAACGCACACGTTTCAGCGCCTATTTTACGCATTATTATATTATTCTAAATATGACTCCATTCTTTATCGAGATAGAATTTCACCCAAACATGAAATTGAATTTTTTAAATATCATTCAATGTCTAACATCCTCAATTTTCATTGGGAAGAATACTCTGACTGTAACTGGAGTATATACTGACAGGATTTGATCCTCATCCCAAAAGTAACTAAATTTGGAACAAAAGTTTGCTATGATATCCACGTCCAATTATCGCTTTAACCAGATATAATGCTTAGTCACAAGCTAGTATATTTATACTTATACTCTTAGTCTGCACATTCATGTTTATACTCCTCTGACAAATAATCAATGAGAATTCTGCGAGAGCAACAAACTCTTTAACCAACGTGCTGCAGAGCTCCATCTACACTATATATATACAAAAGAGCGAAAGAAATAGGCATGAACGTTATAGTTAGTTGTGCGCATTCATCAGACACATATGTTCTCCCCCGGAGGCAAACGCGCTATTTCTTCTCTCCCAACTCCCGGTCATATTTGCGCAGAAGGAAAATAATTCGTCTCGGGAGAGAGAGAGAGAGAGAGAGAGAGAGAGAGAGAGAGAGAGAGAGTCGGAGGAGGGAGACGGTGAGAGGCCAGTTCGCGTAGATAGAAACATAATATATACCGGAGAATTTCGCCGGGGCGCTAACAGACGGTATATATATATAGAGCACCGTCCAATGCGAGGATTTGAAAATCTCGACCCGCAAGGAATGTCCAATCTCGGAGAAACGACAAGAGGGATGGAAGCGTCGTCGTTACCGAGTCTCCTCTACTTTGCGTGGTGTGGTATTGGAGGAAAGGGGGCGGGAATTGCGGCAACCCCCCCCCCCGGAAACATGTACCATCGGAGGATCCGTTAAAGACGAATGGGTTCATAATGTGCCGTGTAAAAAAGAAGTATGCGCACACGGCGCACATAAAAATGAATGGGACGCGACGGGATAATATAAGTATACGATGCTCGGTCTTAATCAGAGGCAGGGAGAAGAGAGACGGCTGACGAGAGGACTATCGGATTAATATGAGGGGCACTAGAAGAGACGGGGATAGATCGTGAATCTAGGAATTTGGTGTTTCTTGGTGTTTCTTTTTTTTTTTTCTTCTTCTTGTTTTCTCATGGTGCCGATGGGCGTGATTCCATGTGCACTTACGGTGGACTCCGCTTCGCCTGGATGAATACCAGTTTTTCTTGATAAGTAAGAATTTTGGAGGGTAAGCGATGGGCACAATGATTTTGCCCCTAGCTCTGAACTGACGGTTAAAGGTCAAGTGAATTTTATAAATGGAGATTCTTATTTCAAGCCCGGAAATGGAAGGAGCTGAAAATTATATATATATACACCTGCATTATATATATTACACCGGTATTATAGCGTTCTAAAAAAATTTAAATATTATATAAAAATATATTGTTATTTTGATCAATGCATTAAGAATTTTTTTATTTTATAGCTTACTTTTGATTAAACTTTGTCAAGTTTTCGTAAACATTTTTACATTGAAACACTATAAGTTGCAATATAAATGGAAATAAATCTATTTAAAGTATATTAGTGAAAATAGTTGAACACTTGGAATAGGTAGACGTTCGTCATTTATTTGGAGTTAATCATTCAGGCTCTTCAGAACTCGCTCACACAGGCCATTGAGAGCGACTGTATGTATTTTCTTCTATATTTACCATCATATTATTTACTTCATCTGCGATAATTGTACTAACTAGTTAAGAGTAAACAGATACGGTATTTGTAATATTTTGCGTATCACTGTCGGCTCCGGGATTATTGATATTTACATTTAAATTCTGCTCCGTAGTATCTGGCCAATATTTAACAATATATCCTTACATTATGTACGCAAAGCATTTGAGAACATCTCTACTTGCGTAATACGTAATACGTAATGGTTTCGAATAAAATTGAAAAGAATTCTGGAAGTTTTTAAAAATCTTCAGTATTTATGTATCTTTGTGAAGTTAATTAATATCCTAGCTGTCTCTTTCATCCTTAATAACATCATGTAGTATTGGCGGAGCAACATTAGATCTTATAATTGTTTGTTGTGTTAAAGTCACTGGTCGAACTAAGAGTAATTTAATGTAAAAATTATTTTGGCTTTAACAAATCACCCGCCGCCACTGCATAATCCGTTAATGTCAATTCCTCTCTGAAATCCATAAGTAGACCTTGCTCTCTTATTGAAAATTGCCTCGAGAATGGCCGCTGAATAATTCATACAGCTTTTAACGATCTTGCGACTTTTCTCCGTGATTTCGAATGTACGCTTTTCGACCCGATAACTGGGTGGCTTTTGGTTGGTTGGTCCCACGGGTCTGTGCCCCTACTTTTTACGCATTGTAAACAAGCGTGGCTCAATAATCGGAGCGTTTGTAAACACGCGCTCTCGCCTCGAAGGGGCTGCCTCGTAACTCGGCTCGTTTACACTTATCGGTAAAAGTCGATCCAACCGCGCTTCAGCTCGACTACATAGAGGGATTCGATGCTCGGATATCGCTACAGTAGGTCATAGGCGCTCGAAATTTAGTTTACATTGTAAACACACACATACACGCATACGTGTGCGCGCGCGCAAACACACACACACACACACGCGCGCGCGCGGAGAGAGAGAAAGAGAGTGAGATAGAGAGCAGAAATTAAATAAAAAGCTCTAAATAAAATATTAATCATTTAAAAATACTTCATGTACATCTTTCTTTAGAAAAGCAAGAACTAAGATTTACCCATTCAACGTTCTGAAAATATTGAAACATAAAATTCAATATTTGCAGTTCTATTGATTATCAATGTGCATAAATGGCAAATTCGTGTAATCATTTTACAATAGCTTTCTACAAAAAGACATTAATGAATTTTCACAAACTGTACATGTAACAAAAATGATATATATAAAAACTTCCAAGCATTTATATCAAAATTTTATTTTTTAGAGACTATTTCTATTAAGGAAATAAAAGCATTAGATTTCCATTAAAATTTTTCTGTATTTTCAGACAAAAAAATTTTTATTGTTATAAAAAAAAACTACCTTCTTGACAGATCATTTAGATGGTCTCCTTAAAACATGGCACACATTCGTTAGGAAATTTAGCATCTTCTTAAGAATTTTTTTTTTTTATGTATCACTGACCCGTGGAACGCAGAATGAAAGTACGATATATAATCGCTATTTCATTTGCCCAAGGTGCGCAGTAAAAGCAGTCCACTGCGTTGACGGTGGGTGCTTAAAACTAACATTCGGCAACGGTGCATCTTTTATTGCCCGTTCTAAAGCGATTTTAAGCACGAATTTCAAGCTGAAAAGGCACCTTTTTGCGATGTATCCCTAAATCCGGATGAAATACGAGGTGTCTTCAAAAAGTAAGGAGCATTTTTGAAATTTCGCGGGTTTGGAGAGTCCGTCTGTATAAAAATTTTTTTATTATGTTGGTACGCGTGCACTCGAAGTACAATAAAATTTTCAGCAATATTTATTGCTTACTTTTTAACTGGCAGCCGCTAACGTTAGACGTGTTTTTTGAGCTCGGCGATTTTCGTTTGTTGAGCCTTCTTCGGTCTTTGCGATCCTGAATGCCTCCACTGGGACGATTGAGCCTTAGTTTCGACATAATATCCGTAAACCCATATTTCGTCACCTGTTATTACACGTTTTGGTAGTTCTGCACCGTTATTAACTTCATTTAGCGACTCCTGTGCAACTTGTCCTGAGCAACGCTGTTATTGTTCGAAATTCAACCATTTTGGAACAAATTTGCTGCCACACGTTTCGTATCCAAAATATTCGAAAAAATTCCATGGCGTGAGCCAACTAATATGCCAACGTCATGAACGACTTCTCTGATTGTGATTCGGCAATCGTTCATAACCATTTCTTTCACTTTTTTGACGTTTTCATCGGCTGTTGATCTGCTTAGGCGTCCGGGTCGTTCGTCATCTTCAACGTTTTCGCGGCCACCTTGGAAACGCTTATACCACTTGTAAATCCTTGTTTTACTCATAGCAGACTCATCATACGCCTTTGATAAAATTTTACAAACTTCACTACACGTTATTTCATTTTTTACGCAAAATACAATACAAATTCTTGGCTCCATTTTTTTTCACAAACGAAAATCGCCGAGCTCAAAAAACACGTCTAACCTTAGCGGCTGCCACTTAAAAAGTAAGCAATGAATATTGCTGAAAATGTTATCGTACTCCAGGGGCATGCGTGTGTGTGTGTGTGTGTGTGTGTGTGTGTGTGTGTGTGTATATCCGACTTATTTTCCATTCCTTAGTCGGGTGCACATCATCGGCAATAAGTCCATTAAATTAAAATGGGTGCGTATACAGCCGTATAAAATTGGCCTATTCTTGGAGATCTCTAGAATCTCGTTGGGGATACGAAAAGCAATAGTCGACTCGACCTTACCGAAGCGTTTAAGAGAGAAAGAAGAAAACACAGGCGTAGATCCGCATATATATATATATATATATATATATATATATATATATATATATATATACAACGAACAAAAAGGGCAGAATAAGAAAAAAAGGCAAAGCGAAACGTAAAATTCAGGGCATGGAGGGGAAAAGACGCGTCCACGCGATAAGCGCGCGCGAAACAGAGAGAGAGAGAGAGAGAGAGAGAGAGAAAGAAAGAGAGATGAACTAACGACGCACAGGGGTGCAATAAAAGATCCATCTCGCAAAATGGCCAGCGATAGATGACCCCTTACACCTCCCCTCTATCATTGGTCAACGTACGAAGGTATCGTAGATTTCGCTTGGAATGAAGTAGGCGCGTGGGCGTATCCAGAGGGTGTACATAATACATAAGAAGAATCGCCGAGGGGTCGAGAAATTCATCCCCCCCCTTCCCACGGTCTTTACAATCGAAATATTATCAAACGTGTCTGTATGTGTAACACTATTGATGTACGAAGAAAGGTAGGGGGAATTCAAGTTATCGGCTCACGTTCGGCGGTAAGAAGAAGAATTAGATCAAAGAGTGGAAGGGGCGCGGACATTTTCTTTTTGTACATTCATAGTCTACCGCGATTTCTTAATGAACACGTATCCATTATTCATTAATTCGTTAAGTTTTCAACTTTTTTAACAAACCCGTTTTAATCTTCACTTTAAGTACGAAATTTTTATCGCCAAAAAAAAGATACATACGAAAGTTTTAGTTTCTTTGACGTTGACTCCAGAAACTTTTTTCGAAGGATGTACAAAATTATTTTTAATTTTTATATATTATTTATAAAACAAATCTCTGAAGATCCCTTCTTACCCCTATAGGCGAGAGTCATCGCCTTCTAAAATAATAATTAAAATGACGCAATGAGTTATCCCCGATATTTATTTTACGCTGTTCAGCCTATATTACTAAATTGTTTTTCCCATTTTATCTCTTTTAACAAGCACTTTGCCACTTCTATATTGCTAGCTCTGCTATTACATATTTAAAAATTGAACTGATCCTGATATACGCATCGGACTTCGCGTATAATAGAAATATGTATAATGTGAGTAAATAAGAAAAAGTGTAAAAAAATAAAAAAAAAAGATAAAACATAACTTGTCAGCTTCACAGCGTTGACCTTGCATTATGTCAAAAATAAGTAAAATAATTTAAGTATATATATATATATATATATATATATATATATATATATATATATTGATTGATTTATTGTTTTATTTATTTATTCACTTATTTATTTATTATATATTTATTTACAGTATTATATATTTATTTCAAAAGTGTATACTAACATCCTGTAGACGAAAAATACTATTCCAATTATATATAGAATATGAAAATATTTTTGCATACATAGCATGTTCCATTTTACCAATTAAATCTGTTTTCTTCTTTGATTTCCATAATTTGTATAATACTTGCATACCGTTTTTATAATAAATATCTCTTTGTCCCAACTCGAATCCCCGTTTCAGTTTGAATAATCGGCTAGAATTTACGAATAAAATCGGGGCGAGGGGGGTCTGCGAGAGGAATAAAACATCCTCACAGAAACCTGCGTCTTTCAGCGTGAATTCTTCCCCGATGAAACTTGCGATTAGGCGGAGAGGGGAGGGGCCAAAAATAATAGCGCTTCGTTATTTTGGTAAGGAAAAAAAAAAGGAAAAGAGAAGAAAAGATTTCCTGCCCACTGTTATACCCAAGGCATCCAGGAATGAGAAACTTTTCCCGCCGGGCGCAATCTCTCACGTTGATCTCTTAAATCGATTTCTCCGCCTCCTCCTTCCCCCCCCCTCCCCCACACCTTCCGTCATCCGACATCTCGAACTCAAATCTCACGTACCTACGTGTATTTTTAGTAAATAAAGGAAAATAACCTATTTTTCGACGACGTGAACAGTTCTAAATTTGAAGGGGAAAAAAAAAGAAATTTGATTTATGAAAATTTATTGACCTTCGAAAGGGTTTTCGAACTAATAGAATTACTGTCGGCGCTGAATTGGAAGGCATTATTATAGGCGAATGAGTACATCGGCATTGTATGAATATTGCTGTCTATTTAATCATTGTTCTCGATTATCATAATTTGTTACATTTAATTTAATGAAAAACCACAGCTTACTCGAATACGGGACAATTTTTTTTCGATGTCCTTCTTTAAAAGTCTAATTATAAATTATTGAAACGGTTGAAAAACATTAAATGTAACAAAGGTTTGGTTTGAAAATTCAGTTGTAATGAAGAAAAATATAAAAAGTTATCTTAGGTATAAATCTGGCACAAATATAAGGAAAATATTTGTAATGTAGATTTAAAAAATCATCGACTGATATAAAGAACACTGTAACGAACATCTTCATCGGTATTCCAGAATTGCTTTTTATAAACTAACATCGTTCTATTGTCATACGTATTGCCCTTATTTACAATCATCCACGTCGATAGATAATCTGTCTCTGCCTTTCACCAAAACTTTCCGCATCTCTACAAACGACTCCAGTTTCGGTTAATCTGAAACTGACGCGTAAGTTGATTCTTACCTTAACAATAGTCTAATTGGTCTAATCGAATGGACAATTATTCAGGAGCTTTGTAACAATAAGACAGCTCAGTAACAAAAAAATGCATTTCAAATTTTTCTTACGAAAAATGAGAATTGTGTAATATAACAGATTTTATCATTAAAAAATAAAAATTAAATTGCCTTGTCGCTTCTGGCAAGTCCTTTGCAAAATAAGCAGCTACATTTACGAGGAGTATAATACGAGCATAATCTGAAAAGAGCTGAATATGAATGGAATCGTTTGAATAAATGCCAAAATAGTTTTGCCGCTGCTCTAATAAAAAGTTATTATATAAAACCATTTCTCGAGAGATTTAGTGCTAATGAAAGACCCCGACGGGCTTTATTGCGAAGCAACACTCGATTTACACAGTGGGAGTATAAGAGCATACTTAGGTATAATCATTGCGATATATGACGAGACTAGCTTAATGGAGAAATTATAGTCTAAAATAACAAAGGTGAGCTACCAAAGCAGTCCAGGAGAATTTTATAGAAATATAACGATTATCTAAATACGGGTGGTCATTCGTTAAACTTTTGACTCGTTAATTTACAGAAATAGAGAGAGCGAGGGAGAGAGAGAGAGAGAGAGAGAGAGAGAGAGAGAGACCCGCAAGGAATGAGAAGACAGGGAGTTCGTATTACGCTGAAAAAGTATACATCCTTAAAATGAATAACTTCGTTTATAGGGAGAGAGCCGAGTGTAATACTGATGAATTCGAGAAGGATTTCTTTTTTTAATGGTGCGTAAACTAAAACTCTTCACAATAACTCTCTGTCTCGCTCTCTCTCTCTCTCTCTCTCTCTCTCTCTCGCTCTCTTTCTATCTCTGTTGCTCTCATTAATTCGAGTCGTTCGTTTACGCTGTTGCCTCAAGAACGCGCGAACCAAAAGCGCGCGAAAAGACGCGCGCCTGCTCGATTGTATATATATAGACAAAACCAAAGTACTTTAAGACTTGCTTAAAATAAGAAGAAGAAAATTTCGAACCATTAGCAGAACACAAATGTGACCGATTTTCAACATTCAAATAGCGTTAGAAATGATAATCGGACCGCGTAACTGAAGTGGATAAACCTAACGAAAAGTTTATAGTCTGTATATGAAATTTCGGCGTACTTGTGCACGTAGGACTACAGATATGTGTGTGTGTGTGCACGTGTGTATGTACCTCTACATAATCACTACGAAATCCGAGGAATATTTAAATCCTGCGAAAAATTGAATGCTGTCTTGAGTGCATAGTATCCTAACACCGCTTACCTTTTATCACGCCTACACGAACGCGGGCGCACAAATACAGGGAGAGAGAGAGAGAGAGAGAGAGGGGACAGTATGAGATTATAGTGCAAACTCCCTTCATATATAATGTATATATGTATGTATGTATGTATGTATGTATGTATGTATGTATGTATGTATATATATATATATATATATATATATATATATATATATATATATGTATGTAATTACGGGAAGATTAATCAATATACTATCTAAAATTGTTCTTTACGTATACGCTTAATCTTGATGGTTGGACGATGATCATCGATGGCCAGATTTCCAATTTTAACGTATTAATTGTCCTCTTCCGTGTTCGGATTTGGCTACTCTTTGAATTCCAAACGGGACCGCGATGACAGCCACTACGGGATTGAGGGGATACTTGGGTCCTGAGCAGGCTACGTATAATATATATATATATATATATATATATATATATATATGTGTGTGTGTGTGTGTGTGTATGTATGTATGTATGTATGTATATATATGAAGTCGGGAGTTCAACGTGTCCGGATTATTTGGAATGAGCGCTTGCCGCCCGTGCAAGTTGCCGATGAGAAAAGTTGGATCTTCATTCAAATGGATTAATTTTCTCGAATTCCGGAGGATCATACATGTGGATATGAAATAGTACGAGGAAGAGGAAGAGAGAGAAAGAGACAAAGAGAGAGAGAGAGAGAGAGAGAGAGAGAGAGAGAGAGATGAGAAAGGAGATTCATTATTGTCCATCCCTTTAGAGAACTTGAATGTTTACTTAATTATATTTATATACTTAAAAATTAATTTTTAGTCTGCATCATAAACTGCTCGAATTTTTTATATTGATAAATATTGGAAGAAACCTCTAAGACATTATGAATAAGAAAATATCTTAGTTATGTGAAACATGGTACGTTAATATTATTCCATGATCCATTAGAAAAAAATCGACTAATTAGATTATGAATATTTTATAAAAAAAATATTTATTTTCAAATGCATTTTCAATTATCTTCATGAATGTAAGCTGATACACGTAGCCTGAAAATCTCGTGCATATGAACAAAACTTCTAATCTTTACGTGTTTCTAATAATAAAATTAGAGTTAACTTGCACAATTCATGCTAATCCATGGGATTGAATAGATCACTATATTAAAAACACATATTAAACCCATTCATTTGACTGTGTTACTAAGATTGCGCTATTATTGTCTTTCCAAGCCTGTACAACTTCACTTTTATCCGTACATATGATGAGTATTGTTACGAGCCTAGATATTTTATTCAATAATTTATTCGTATTTTCTATTGATCATACTCGTTCATTGTAGCAACTCGATGGACTTAATAAGCTTCTCAATGGTCTTTTTCTTGCACTAAAAAGGATGGTACGAATAAAGAGACGCGAAACATTGACGATATATTTTTGTCTTTATTTCAACGACTTTCCACAGGGACAGTCGAACCATTAGACTTGTCAGTCCATCCAATTATCTTAGCAGCTATATAAAAATGCTTGCTATACACAGGTACTGTCATTCGTTTAAGCTACTTCAAAAAGGGACACGTTCAGTACGAGAATGATCTAAAGTTTCAATAATGTATCGAACGGAATAAATTCTATCCGTATCTACAGACTTTATATCTTTCTTATAGAATAATTCATCCTTGACTGCAGATTGGAAATCAGTTTAAGCTACGATCTGATCTTTCGATACATATCTTTTTCTATTAGGAAATTTTGGTATTTGTTCAAGACCTGAAGAAGAGGATCACGGTAAAGGTTTCCCGGACCAATTTACACACATATCGTCATCAAGAACCAGGTCAATTAAATAGATTGTTTATTATTATTATTATTATTATTATTATTATTATTATTATTATTACAACATTTTCCTTTCCGAATGTGTATTTTGCTGTTGAAAAATACGACGCATCGTGGATACGTGGATATCAATCATCTCAACATCTCTCAGCGAGTCGACAGACGAAATAAATCATCAAGTCGTAGATGGCTTTTACCTGTTACTGTTGAATTAACCGATGATCTTGTTGATCTATATGTATGTGTATATGTATATATATATATATATATATATATATATATATATATATATCTATGTAATTAATCGCCGCATTTCATTTATTGTCATAAATCAATGTAGGATGAAAAATTACGTTCTTATTGCACAATAGCTTTGAATGGCGCACTGAATCTGAAATACGTTGCATAGCTCTCTGATTGTTTTTTCAATTACTTAAAATATAAAGTATAAGGATATATGGGATTTTCTTATATTTATATTCTTTATAGTGTCCAAACTTTTTGCTTCCACATAGAAAAGCTCGTGACGCATCTTAATAACGTCGATCAAACGTTGTATTGAATTGTGAAATTGTCAGTTTCTAGAGTTCTGCATTGCAATTAATTTTTTAATTTAGTGGGTCGCTGCATCAAGGCGAGAGAATTAACTTTCTCACCGTATAAACTTTATCACATTATAATTTCTTATCATCGTTGGTATATGTCTAATTAAAAAAAAAAAAAAAACGTTTACTTTCCCGCGTCTAAAAGCAGACTTGTTTATCTACATGAACTCCATTCTCCTTATTTCCTAGTCAACGGGGAAATTTTAACCACGCCATAGATCTATTATTACTCCTCAAAGTAATCAATTGAATTACCTTGTCGCTTTATACGAAACTTCCAGGATTGTCGGTTTAATTCGCATGCAGAGGCCACGGCATTTGGGTGACTGATTTAGGCCGAGATTGAGGTAACTGTGATTAACCTTCAAAACGAGCGCTGTAAAGTTTTAGTACCTTACGCTCCCTCCCCCCGTATTTTCAAGATATAAAACTTTCCTACTTGCAAACTAGTACTTTGTGCTATTTAGATTGTATACGCGGGAAGGTAAGAATAAAAAAAAAATTTCTTTTTCATTACATCCTCGATCTTTATTGCTGAATTGGAAGAATGAGTTGTTTTTACAAACTAGGAGATTCTAATGAATATAATTGTATTCGTAAATTTCTAATTTGTTAGTGATTATTGATGCAAGTTCGGTTAGATTTCTACCGATTCAGATAATCACTCAATTATGTGCTGATACATGTAAAATCGATGGAATTACGATCGAGAATTATTCAAAAACTTTTGGAGATATGTTCAGTCGAACTTTATTATTGAAAATGTTATTCTTTCGTTAGCGCCACTGATGCCAAAGGCAAGTATTAAAAAAAAAGAAAAAATCTTTGGTTATATAGTCTGTGCAAGTGAATTAAGAGCCATTTAACCATTGTAAATGAAAAGAGAATCTTCGTAACGAGGCAGCATTAGGTCTTAAAACTTTTCAGGGCTTATTTCCGATGTAATTCGAATTACCTCATTCGATCTGGACCAAATCCGTCACTCAAATGAGACGTTCCCTCTTTGTCGGATTAAATTCGCTGAAATTCCTTTGCGAATAAATGCATTTCTTACCGATTCTGCTTCCATTATCACGATAATCCTCATCTAAACCATAGACTTGCTGCTTTCCCAGTAACGGCAGTCGATGCAAGAACGTTGGATTGGAATTTCTATATTGCTCGACAACGCGCCTTGTACAGAACAGAAGATCAGTATCATTGTTCTCCTTTAACTTTTTAAAATTCGTTGATGCAATTAATTATCCCATACACGCTATAGTATTTTAAGTCATAAATTATAACAATATATATTTTTTGTGGAATAAAGGCGAAGGTTTCGTTGTCCGCGTTGGTAACCATGCAAAATACCCAGCCGTTCGTCACGCCCAAGAAAACTGGGTTTACTGAAGCACCCCCCCCCCCTCAGGAAGGAGGCGAGCCGCAGACTAAAACCTCCTTGGACTTTTAACATTTCTAAAAGTATATTATACCAAATGCAAATGATTACGCAGTGATAAAAGAAAACAATAAACAGAATCAGTTGTGTAGTACAAGAAAACAAAAGCCTGGGCTTTATTATTGTTATTAATTATTGTAATCATTAATTATTCTTATTATTATTATTAATATATGTATATATGAATGGCCTGCAAAATAAATCAAAATTCTCCTCTCTCGCGAGACCTCGTCCAACTCCAACTATTATAGGTAAATATTATAGATAACTATTATTGTAATTTTTTCATCTTGGCATCATCATCGGAATGATCCTCAAAATGCTTAGCTATGATAATTACATTAAACGAAGCGAAAGCGATAACTGTACGAATTAACTTTTGCCAGGGGGGAGGGGTAAGCGTTAATATTAAACGTTGCCAGTGGGCGCCTCGCAAGCGCGCGCGTGCACACAGAGAGAGATAGAGAGAGAGAGAGAGAGAGAGAGAGAGAGAGAGAGAGAGAGAGAGAGAGAGAGAGAGATAAGAGGACGAATAATCGTAGGATACAGAAGGTCATCGGACATTTGGCACTCTCAAATGCGCTCTTGGCTGGCCTTTCGGGCCAAATCGTTGGCAAAATTCACTGCCCCCCCCCTTCGCTCAATAGTTGACCAACTATAGAAAAGTTCTGACACAGAGAAAGACCCTCTCGACGATCGGGATTGCGATCATTATATAACGGGATTTTCGCGTCTGGTAAACGTCACTTACTTCTCTCTCTCTCTCTCTCTCTCTCTCTCTCTCTTTCTCTGCCCGCGCTCATCCTAGTGAATAGCGATCTGAAAGACAGGGAATGGGGGAGGGGGGAGGACTATTTCGTCGCTCGTGCGCCAGAGACTAATAGGGCACGGAAAGGCATTCATCGCGAACGATCGAGATTTTTAGATATACGTGTATATATATATATATATATATATATATATATATATATATATATGCGTGTGTGTGTGTATATGTATATATTTAAGCACACACAAGAAGAGGATTGTTGGCACCAGTGCCTACGTTCAGTAGTTTTCTATTTTTTTTCTCCCAATCTCGCGGAGCAAACGATGCAGCGTCCAGCGGGGGGCCTGTCCCTCGGGCGAGTCAAGAGTCGTAGCGCTGGCATTAAAACAGCAGCGAGGTCGCGGTGAGACGACGGGCCAGGAGCGTGGCTCCGAGACAGAAGGCGAAAATCTCGACGGAATCCTGGTCGGCTGCAAAATCGACGCGGGATTCCGCGAATATTCAGAGAATATTTCCTGATCTCAATCTCTCCGAACTACTCGTTCGTATGTCAGGCCCGAAGAGGAGCGGAGCCTCCCTCCCTTCACCCCCGCCCGACTAGCCTAAAACAGGGTTCACTAATTGATTTACGTGGAACGAACTTCTCCACTATTTCCCGGTTCTTCGGGACAAGGCAATTAAGCCTTATTAGCAGCCTCTCGTCCAACAATGTACCGCGAGTGAAGAAATCTTTTTTTTTTTCCCCCTTTAATCGAACGGCAACAAGTAAACCTGACGCGGCGATGTACGCTCGTTAAAACTACACGCTGAAAACCATCACCCCATTTTTCTCAATCTCACAATGCATCGTGGAAAGAATGGCTCGGGTTTTCATACGGAATCAATTTAATTTATGGCGAGTCATTTTCAAATACGGGGGAAGTTCAATTGTTTTATGCGTATACGTATGTGGGTAGACGGGAGTTCTATTGAATTTTTGAAAGCTACATAGCGCGATTATATAGTCGACTTGTTATTGATCGATATGAATCGACAGTTGGCAATATAATATATAAGAGTGAGTATAAATATATGTATATATATATATATATATATATATATATATATATATATATATACACATAGAATTATGTATAATACTCGAGAGCGAGCCAGAGGCTTATCTCCCGCCGGTCGGCGGCGCAGCTCAGGATGCGACGCCACCTCTATATACACATAATAATACGTATGTCAACAATACAATGAGATATCGACTGACGCTGGCGAAAACGCACGCACGAATCGCTTTTACTCCCTCCTCACTCTCTCTCTCTCTCTCTCTCTCTCTCTCTCTGTCTCTCGGCAGATAGACGTCGTGCACACGATTTCGCATCCAGTCTTTTTATAGCGTTGAAGATAAAATCATAAATCAGAAGAAAGCGCGCGGCGACGCGACGCTCTAATATAGACATGAAAAAGCCACGGGGCGTAATTTACCGGGACGCGCGTTCGAACGGTGGATAATGCAGAGAACGCGAGCGAAGGACTTGAAGACGAGGTGGAGACGAAGAAACGTCTGAAGCCGATGGGGCACTGTAAAAGCGGAGGACTGGCACAGAGAGAGAGAGAGAGAGAAGAGAGAGAGAGAGAGAGAGAGAGAGAGATAGATAAAAAAGAGGATGAAAGTTGATAGTGACAGGAGGGTGCAATGAAAATTACAGGAAAAAGTGAAGAGAATGGAGGTGTTACGGAGCGATTCGTTCGGCGTAGAGAAGCCGACGGGGCTCAAAGCTTGAAGGATCGCATCCGTCGGTCGCCAGAGCGGAAGAACGGTCGACTTTCGTCATTTCGATGGCCGTCGGCTAAAAAATCTTGCCGCACATGGCCGTTATACAGGTGTACCGACCTAAAAGAACCTAAAAGAAGAAAAGGATCATGCAATTCCATTTCTGGGATTATTCTTCGCTCTGCGACATTCGTGTATATATATATATATATATATATATATATATATATATATATATATATAACCTGTAATTTGTTGTAATTACAAATTTTTTTCTCTATATTCCTCTGTGCTTTCTCTACCCCACCAGTCAAACTTTCGTTTATCTTTCTTCTACCGGTCACATTTCGATTATCCATCGTCTAGCTGCACTTTCGGAAAGAAAATAATAAATGGCGAGGGAACAGGTAAAGGGGTCGAAAAATCATTCGGCCCCTTCGTTAAATGTCCAACTTGCGAAGGAGACGGGATTAGACAGTGGGATTGATATCTATAGGTGTATGGATAACGCGATTTGAAAGTTCGCGAAATCCCTGATGGTTGCTTATGGATTAATCGGGATGTTATCGTGTATATATATATATATATATATATATATACATCCGAACCCGCGCTACGCAGGTAAAGTTGTGGCGTGCCCAGTCGCTCGAAGGCCCGAACTAAGCCCATCCGACGGCGGCAGTTTAATCATTCTACATCGCTCGATTTAGAAGCTGCGGTGGAGGGCGCGGGGTATATATCGTTCCTAAATTACGGTGGTGCGTATATATATATATATGTACACCCGCGAGTACGTGGTGCGCAGTCTTAATTCCTTAAGTTTACGCGCGAGGTATCCGGGCCGTCATTTACAAATATACAAATCAGGCAGTACAATCTACAAAACACGATAATGAGTCGATATGTTGATAATTAATTGGACCGGGAGTTCAATACAGTAATATATTTCTAATTTATAGGGCGATAATCCTAATCATATGGATTTTCTTCGTTGATGTCGAAAAGAAATTTATGTCGAATTAACGATCTAGCTTGATGCATATACGCATATCGCTGTGCGGGGATCGTACGCGTGCGTATATGAATGTATTTGCAAAATTCGATCGTAGATACAGGACGATTTGGCTGTTTTGGCGTTCATAAGATTCCTGTTATGAAAGATTCGTCCTGCGAAAATGCGCAACGTAAACAAAAGAGAAAAACAAAAAAAAAAAAAAAAAAATCCTAAAATTGTCTCGATCCTGCCCTCGGCTCCGTCTTTAAACGAACCGATTTAAATGTGCGCTTGGTGTGTAATAAAAATTCATTGCCTCGGAAGTGCAATTCGCGAGCTCCTTAAATCGGTACGGGTACCGGGGCAGAACGGATTATAATACCGTTCGGGGAAACGGCGGGGGCGAGGGGAGGGCCGGGCGAAAAAGTATTCGAAAGTTCAATTGCATAAATTAGGCGTTAAGTACGCTCGCCGAAGACGCGAATTATAAAGTCGGAACGTGGCGTAGCTGGTGTGAGGGTGGAGGGGGGAGGGGGGGACTCACGGTAATAAACCTATAAGGCGGGGCTGCGCCGCGATTCCGATAAATATTCGATGGTATTAGTGCGGCCATTTTACCTTGGACACGGGGATATGCTAAATATCGTCGAAGGACGATTCTGTGCGGGCATTATCGTTGGAAAATTGTCGCGGTGATCGTTATAGCGAGCATCGAGAAACACGAGTCGAATAATTGACCCGAGCATCGTGCAGAATTTTCAGGTACAATTATTATTAGAATAGGCTAGTAGTGCGATATATATATAGATAAATTACAGATGGCACGCACGTATTAGAAATTTTATCCATCGTCGTTAAATCGTTCTTGTTTAATTTTTCTCATTAGCGTCCAGAATTTCAAAATTCTATGATCATATATACGACAATGTTTAGATCCTTAAATTTTATAATTCTGAAATATACGGATTATTTAACGCGTTAACTCAGCGCATAATATTTCCTGAAAAGAGTCCAAATCAATGCGTGCATATCAGATATAGGCTGCATCGGATCCATGAAGAATAACCGAAGTAACCTGATAAATATTGGAAATGATCCAGATTTTAATGAAGAGATTAGAAGATATACGGATACGGAAATTTGTCTTTCGTGCAATGTGAGGTTTTACCCCTCCCCCCTCTAAAAAGATCCTCTGTATGCTCGAATTTCTCAAGCTTCACGGAAAAACGCATTTGTACCATTTGAAAGCTGTTACTGAGCGTCATCAGTCATTTTAATAAATTTAGGAGAAAAAATGTCGAATATAATAATGGAAACGCGATAGAAACAACGATGATAACTCTCTCGAGCTACATCGAGAACTTGTGTGAGATAATACTCTTTCATGCATCGTATGGCTAATGAATTCTCTCGAATCGAATTAATTTGCTTTGTTATTGGTTGGTAAGACGAATGGTAAAAAAATCGAATTCCATGAAATTTCTTCAATAAATCATTAATAAAAATGTAAAACATTAATTATTTGCTTACTGAAGATACAGTTTGAGGAAACTATAGTACATAGCATGTACTTCAATACTGGAGAATAAAACTTTAGAATGAAGCCTACACTTATACATGCTCAGAAAATATTGAAAATAACAAGCATAACAATTATTTTAGAGAAAGAAAGAGAGAGAGAGAGAGAGAGAGAGAGAGTAGCAAACGGGAGAATGGACAGAACGGAGAAAGAGACAGAGTGAAAGTGAAAGAGAGAGAAAACCTCATCTCAAAGACAGATTACTACTATTAACAGTATGCAATGATGCAATGTACAGACAAAAGGTAAGATAAGGAGATGTTTAATAGAAAATTTGAAATATTTACAATCGACATTGAGTGGCCTCAACTGAAATTTATTAAAAATGTTATTCTGTTTGAACTTTAAAGTAAAAAAAAACTTATGCTTCAAATAAAAAAAATTAATTTATATATTACGCGAAGATAGAAAAAATCTGAAAAATTATTTATTATAATGAACATAGGTACTTCCACAAAACCATTGCCACATAATAATTAAAGTTTCTGTCTATAATGAAAAATACATATATTGTATAAAGTTAATGCGGGATGGATGAATCTTTTCCGTGACGCTTTTCCATCCCATCCAGCTAGTCGCAGTTTTATTGTTGTCTGGTGTCCTACATTACTCCAGGCTGCGCGTGCACGCCCTCTTTGCGGGCTTTCACCACTCGTATAGGGCGACGAAGGCACAGATGAGAAGGAGGGCGTTGGGAAGATGGGAGAGCGAGAATGGTTGGAGGGGGGGGAGGGTAGAGAAGAAAACAAAAAGGATGAAATAAGCTCTTGACGCGACGCGCCGGCTTCTATTAACTCGTGTGGGTAGTTGAAAAAATTATTAACCTCTGGAAGCGCGTTCAACTGATGAGTTTTCATGCGACATTCCGAAAGCACCTACATACTGCGAAGCACATGTACGCGCATATATATATATATATATATATATATATATATATATATATATATATATATATATGAAAAATGTATTATGAATAATCGTTTCAAATTAAAGCAGGACTTATAAGTACCGACAATCCCATTGGCAATTTTTCTAGAGAATCCGGATAAGAGCGGACGAGCAATCCTCTCCATCTATATATATATGAAAAGCGCTTTCGAGACAGAAGGGAAGCAAATGAAATAATGCAATTTTCCTTCGTATTCAGCTTCTTATAAATCTCGGTTTCGCCTCGGTCCTGGTAAGTATGAAGAGCGTTAGACTGCGCACCGGGAGAAGATCGATGGAGGGGGGGATCAGTAAGAAAATTTGCTTTCATACGCATTATAATAAATCCTATACCCACATATACATACATACACACACACACACACACACACACACACACACACACACATATATATATATATAAATATATTTATTTATAGATAAAACACTGCTGTTCACGGGTAAAGACAAAAAAAAACTCGACCGTCGGAAGACGCCTTTGATTTATATATACGAATCCTCTACTTCTCGATGCGTAGAAATCCCATAGATGCCTGTCTATATATATATATATATATATATATATATATATATATATATATACGACAAGAGAGAATAGAAAGGAGAGCTAGAGAGATGGAGTGTAGCACTCTCCTCTCGCAACAGTTACAATAATTAACAGCCGTATGTACTCAGCGCGATGGGGTAAACACGTGTACGTCCCTTCTATTCACGCCTCCCTTTGCATTGCCACCCTCCGCTCTCGCTCCCCTTGCTTTGATTGGTAGCTGTAATGGCTGCCGCTAGCGATCCTTATTACGTATACGGATGGTATGTCAAAGCCTTGGGTATCGAAAAAAAAAAGGAATCCGGTATAAAAATGTATGAGTCGAGCAAGGGATTCGCCTGGAATTCTCGATCAATGATTTCTGGCGTTTTTCCCCAAATCGATGCAAAAGTATCAAAAATTAAAAAAAAAAAAACTTGACCCAATGAAAAAATAAGTAAAGTATATTTTACAATTTGTTTTTCTATTTCTTTAGGAATTCTAGTGTCTAATTTGGCGATATTCGTATTTTTTTGCATTTTTTACTTTATCATTTTCACTAGAGGCGCAATTTTTTCAACTTTACGTAGTCGAAGTACAGAGTGAACTTTCGCTTTTGTTAACATTATGGTTTAAAACTTAACTTTAAAACAAGCAGAGTCGTGATTTTTTCTATAGTGAAAACGTCTTCCTTATTGCAAAAAATTCTTTTGAGTTCATCAACGATCATTTTTATAGACTCGAAGATTGAAATCTATTGTATACCGTACATCCGATTGAATTTGTTCAATTGCGAGATAAATTTTGGCATCGTTGGGCGTCAGCTATACAATGCAATCGAATCGAAACAGTGTTAATCCATTTTAAGATGCCTATTAGCCCTTGTACTCGAATCCCCTTCGATCCTGGCGTCCCTTGAATCTCCATCGTATAAAATATCATGCATCTGGTCAATGCATATATATATATATATATATATATATATATATATATATATATATATCACTACTTCTATAAAGGAAAGGATGCTCCGTCCCAGGTGGCGCTCTCGGCCCGAAGCGACTTAATTAAAAGATAACTCTCTCGACTGTGTATACGTAGGAGAGGCGCGTATTCTCCGGCCTCAAGTCCACCTACACATATACGGGCAAAACCCAATAAGTCTGGTTAGATTTTTTAGTATATTGTAAATAACAACAAAAATTCTCTTAATAACTTTGCTCCAATGTTAGACGACATTTTACCGTCTTTCATGAACAATTCGTATAACATCAATGCACAATGTAAAGAGATTCACGCCTTATTTTCTTGGCGTAATAAAATGTTTTCTAACACGATTCTTTCTATTTCTGACATGAACACAGATTTTCTGAAATAACTTCGAAAAACCATAATTTGCATGAATCGCACGATTTCTCCATGATATCGCATCAAAAAACAGTACAGTATTTGTAATACGTGTCCCAAAAAGGGAAGTGCATAAATTTACATTGAAATCGGGCACATATGCTTTTTCAAAGTCTACCATTTAAAAAATTTTACATTGCGAGTTAATGGAATTTTCTTTCTGTTTTTGTTTCAATGTTTCCAACTATGATCTCATCATTTAGATTAGTATTTTATATTCAAATGAAAAACTATCGACCGAAGTATTCTTTGCTACAATAGCAATGGTACGTGTGGTTGAAAAAAGTCAAATTTTCGATTGAATGATCGCAGAATAAAAGCCGTTGCCTCAACCTTGTTTTTTATGGCGCGCCTTTCCGTACAGATTTTTTCGTTCTTTCATACCAATGATATTTCATCGGTATAAATTTCAGAAAGACGTGCGCTGAAACAGTTATAAATGAAAGATCGGTAAATGAATAAAAACGAAGCTACAGGACTTGATTGGGTGCCGTAAGCTTTTCGCAAAAAGAAAAAAACACACTTTTTCGACTTTATAAATAAATAATATATACTTGTTTGTCGAAACAGTAAATTCGGTAGGCGATGCGTTAAATCTTTATTTATTCTATACTTGATACGCAAAAATTTATGCGCTTTTCGTGGAAGTTTGAAATTTTTTTACTACATAATTGAATAAATAACTCATAGATTCCCCTGAATGCATTTGGATATATTAGAAAAATACTTGGATCAATTGAAAAAAACAACAAGTTTATAAAGTTTAATCATAAGTAATGTAAACGAGAATAAACTCGTGCCACACTATATCTTAATCTTATTGGGATTGGCCCGTATATAGACGTTAGGAGTTCTACGTCCGTAGGGGCTCCTCTCTCTCTCTCTCTCTCTCTCTCCCTCTCTCTTATCCTCCCTACCGCGGAAGTAATAGAGCAGCGTGTGCGTTGCAAGCGCAGAAGGGCGAGGGAGTTGAGAGGGAGGTCTGGCCGCTCTCGAAGCGCCCGGAGGGCTCGAGAACATAATAGGGCGGACGGCTGTACGAAATTTACGCGAGCGCGCCCGCGAGGCCGACCAGCTAAATATACGGATGCTGCTGCAGAGCATTACCGAGGCCGAGAAGGAAAACGTTCGCTCTCGCACACTGTCGCTCGCTCTCTCTCTCTCTCTCTCTCTCTCTCTCACACACACACACACACACACAGCGAATGTTCTTTATCTCCACCGCAAGAGAAGGTCGATACGGCGAATTTGCTGTCGGATCCATTTTCCATGTGCGCGCGTAGACGTGTCGACGCGACCATGCGAAACGAAAGATTCGGCGCCTGACCGACAGAGAGAAAGAGAAAAAGCGAGAACTCTATCGGAGATATAGGGAATGAAAAAAAAAAATGGATTGATTGAAAGGTGCTTATTCGACGGCTGTACAGACTATAACGAAGTTCGACGGCTAGACGTTACTGTATCGAAAGACTAGCGATATATCGTTGCGATACAAGCTCTAGATTATTGTTATGTATCGAGTTACATTCGTTTCTCTGGATATTAGAAAATATAGCATCAACGATGAATCTCTCCATTTTCAATCTCCAATGGATATAATTTTACGAGTTTATGGAAAATTTCGTAAAATTTATCGGGACACTTCGATCATTTTTACCATATAAAGCGCACTAAAATTATCTAAAAGCCATTATTTAATAAAAGTATCTTACGTCGCGGATACGTTCACGTTATTATCCATTTATAAAATTTATGTAAAAAAATTGAATTTTTAATCATTTATTCATAACAAAAAATCACTAAGGAAAAAATTTCATCAAATTTTACCTTGTAAGAAATTCAGTGAGCCTAGGAATTGATAATTACATTATTGTTTTTGCTTCTATATTAATTTTATAGAATTTTCTACTAATCATTTACTATTTAAATATAAATATATAATAATATTAAGAAAACAATTTGTTTCGTATAAAAACAGCTGATTATTTTTTTCTGTATTGCGCCGGAATTCCTATGGAGGTCGAAAAGAGACAATGACTATATTCAGAACCTCGGACTTTGATTATTATTAAGCCGAAGCATATACAAAAAAAAGTCAAATTACAAAAATCATTTCGCAAGCAGAACGTCAATTAACATTGCAATTAATTGTTGCACAATAACGTAAGAGTGCATTTTTCTCTCTTTGTTATCCCTTCGAGCGAGAAGTTGATGAAAACTTTGACGTATTTTTTCAAACATATCCAGAAGCAACCACTTCTTTTGTATAAAAATCAACTTAATTATTTGATATATTAGGAAGTCAATGACGATTAAAAAATCTAAAATACGTATTTGTCGCCTGGTAAGTCACCCTATCAGTGGGTATTTGGTATAAAATTCAAACATTGATATGCCGACATGTTCATAAGCAATAATTTTTAAATATATCAATAAAAAAAATTCTTTAAACCGCTTCTTACTTTTAAGGAATCAATATAAAAATCTTTAATCTTAAATCAAAACGTAATATTTTCAAAAGTACTCTAATGTGTGTGTGTGTGTGTGTGTGTGTACTTCTTGATCCTATTATTAAATACCATATCCAAATAGTTAATGCTCTCTTTGAAATTTCAAAGCAATTCATTAGAAACATCCAAACCCCTTCCCAGTCCCAAATTCAATTAAATTTCAACTTTACAACTGTATATCTATAGGAATATCCTTAAATTTTGTATATATCATAGTCAAAGGTTTTGAATACATTTATATATATATATATATATATATATATATGTGTGTGTGTGTGTGTGTGTGTGTGTGTGTGTGTGTGTGTGTATATATATTTCTCTACATTAACCGTTTATAAGGGACTATCCATGAAAGTCAAATATTACGTTTAATATTCCGAAACTTTAGGGACCGCGCGCTAGCCGAAACGCGACGTAGACGTTGCCCGGGGTAGGGAGAGGCGAGTGCGAGGTTCTTCCACTTCGCCCGCGCTGTAGAACTAGAAATAACTTTAGAGTTACGTTTAGCGAAGGGGAAGGTGTATATAGCGCGGACGTAAAATAAAAGCAGGAAGTTCCGGGATTTTGGTGGTAAGAAACGGGGCTGCCGAGTGAAATTAACAAATAACAAAGTTGAAAACGTCGCAATAAAAGAAAAGGCCCCGCTTCTCTGAAATTTTTTCTCGCTCGTTTTTTATTCATCGAGACGCCAAAGCAAATACGTACATTTATTCATATTCAGATTTTACAAGCTTCTTTTTTCCCCGCCGTTGCTTCATTATTATTACTTCTATTGCTAACAGAATACCATCTTTACGATCATTCTATTACCTTATTCGACTCGAAATCTTCATCCGAACGCGAATAGAGCCATAAAGAGAGACAGAGAGAGAGAGAGAGAGAGAGAGAGAGAGAGAGGCAGAGCACGATTACGAAAAGCAGTTTTCCTTCTCTTATTTTTTCGATAAAGAAATCATATTAATCGACGTCCCAGACGAGTCCACAATCTTACCAGTATCGGCTAATTCATTCGAAAAAATATAATAGAATCGAGCCCACTCTTGCGTTCCCTGACTAGAATTGTGCAGGTGCTGTGTGCCCGTGCCACGGTTATTCTATTCTATTATTTTCACCTTTTGAAAAATCGCCCTTCTCTCACTCTCTCTCTCTCTCTCTCCTCTCTCTCTCTCTCTCTCTCTCGCTCTATCCGTTCCCATTAAACATCTTCACAATTCTTTCTTCCCCCTCCCACAATAACCGATTATTTGTCATTCCTGGGTTTGATATATATATATATAAGCAGGATTCATTTTTCTCACAGTCTGCACACCTTTACTGATCCATGCCCATGCCTCCTCTCGGCCTTAATAGGAAAGAAATAAGAAGATAGTCGATGCGCGCTCTCCCTCGGCGGCTATACGGAGCGTATATATATATATCAAAGCATCGGATAGAGAAAGAGTTCAAAAAGCAATTATACGGGCAGGCTCCCGGGAAAAAGGCTCTCCTCTCTCCCACAATTACCCAACCGTGGCAGTTTCCGGGAGAAAGATATAGTTTAAAGGTGCGCGCGCTCGCGGTCTGACCTTTCGGCAAGTGGGGAATGTATGCCCTGTGCGTGCATGTACGAAAATGAATTTTCAGACGGTACGACAGGCAGGGTGGTACGAATAGCGGGGTAGAGAGGGGGATTCGAACAATCTCGGTTATCAACATCAGCATTTCCCTTCGTTGAATACACGGAAAAGTGGATCGAATTGACTAAATTAACACATTGGTCTGCGGCAAGTAAATAATTAAATATTAATCAAATGTCGATTGTTAATAATAACATATCAATTTAATTATAATATGCTAAATACATAATTAATCATTCGATAATAATTGAATAATCCCTAAACGAAATATAATGCAATGCTTCACGATAGAAGTGATCCTCTATCGTTGTAAAAGCCGTCGAGCTATTCATAAACTAAGATAATCTATTGCGAATTTACAACAACGCGAAAAAGGAAAACCGCATGTGTAAAAAACCGTTACGTATTGGTCACAACAATACTTAATGCTCCATTGCCTGATCGTAAATTAATATGAACAAGACCTTCAGTTACAAAATTTAAAATTAAAAGATGGATTAAAAATGATTGTGCATGAAAAAATTTCTTTTTAAGCAAACCTCGGTGTGCTGGGATAATAAATATAACAGACCTATTATATTAAATACACTTCATAATTGATATTGCTAACAGTTTTATCAAATTTGACAATTTAGTGAAAAAAAAAGAATTGAGTTGAGTCTGTTTGTAATTTCAATTATAAT
Organism: Sycobia sp. Sy_11; assembly: GCA_018907035.1. NCBI lineage: Eukaryota > Metazoa > Arthropoda > Insecta > Hymenoptera > Epichrysomallidae > Sycobia > Sycobia sp. Sy_11. Next base: position 301,237 of record JACCIC010000316.1, on the reverse strand, counting down.
AACTGAAAATCTCTGTATTTAGGTTAATTATTTCCTTACCTATTCTACGAGCAGATAATCTTGTCAATTTCTATTATACTGGTATAATATTCTTTTCTGATTACAATAAATTAAATAAGTAAATAAATACGATAATTCGATCAAGCGAGACTTGATAGACAATTAAAATTGTACGTTTCATGTGAAATGAAATTTAGAAATAATGTTTTTATCATTCTTTTTTTTACTCTAAATGTACTTAATTCTACTGACTAATTATTAATAACAGTGTATTATTCGTTTATTCAGCGAGACGTAAGTGCACTGTATATCGTATAAACCATAAGAATTATTCCATTTCGTGCGTATACTTTTATGCACTGCTCCACTTAAATATGCTGTACAGTTTAAATTATCATATTCATATCGAGCATTAAACTTTATGAGATTTACACGTATAGTTTTGTTTTTAGAGACGAAAAAAAAAATTATAACGCTATTTCGTTCGTAACATTTATCCCGTATAAAAATTCTCTTGTACGAGATATAAATCCAGAAGTTTACGGCTGCCTATATAAAAGAAATGCCTATTATTCTAAGCCCAACGAATCGATCTCCATTAAGATATATATATATATATATATATATATATATATATATATAGAAAAATAAGTTTGTAGAAAAAAATAGGAGGATGCCGAAATTAATGCGCATATAGATTAAAAAAACGAATGCAATATATATATATATATATATATATATATATATATATATATATATGTATATATTCATATTTATCGTGAATAAAGTACAGCCCTGCTATATATGCATGGGGAATAAAAATTTTTCCATTCTCGCAGCTATGAAAGTCCGTCGTAAACGCGTTGTGATTACGAAAAAAAAAGAAGAAAAAGAAGGAAGATGATCATAATAAGCAACGGTCAATTCAAGCCAATAATAACAATGGAGAGCTTTTCAATGCATAGCGCTCTCGACGATTTTTCTCAGTATATAAATACGGTACGTGTTTCTTATTTCATCCCCCCTCCCCTTCTGCCCGCCCTCGCCCTTCTCCGACATCTCTCACAAATGCATCTCGTTTACCTTCTCTCGGCAAAGGGGAATCAGAGGGGGGGGGGGGCAGTCGTCGTAAACTCCTCGGCGAATCGAGGAGCTCCGTCGTCAAAGGGAGAGAGCTTAAATTTTATTTTTAAGAGTTCTTACGTAGGATATCTCGCGGATCGCTAAACTCGGACTTATACTACTTGGATTTCAGTATTTTCCCTTATTTTGTAATAATATTCGATAAACGACCGGTTCTTCTTTTTTTTCATGAAAATTCAATCGAGTATCTATAGAAATCCAGTTTTTAGGAAAGCGACAGTATAGGGGAAATAAAAGAGGGGAAAATAAAATATACCGAATTTGTTAATTATTATATTGCGAAGCTTCGAGAAGAGTACGGATAGATCTTTCAATTTCATCCTGTTCCAGCAGCACACGGAGAAAATAAAGTCAATCCTCTATGTATCCCACGGCAGTTTCACGTTGCCTCACATTTCAAATCCATTCTAAACGAAAGTTCCGATGGGGAAACTGCCTCCTCGACGATGCAGATTGCGCGGCAAAAAACAAATTATTCGCTAAAATGAATTTTAAAAAAAGTTTTAACGATAACCGTTTCGAACGCTTGATTTCGTACACAATAAAACGACGGCAAATCTGCTCCAATAAAATAAAGAAATAGTTAAAAATAATAAGTGAATCATAATTCTTCTTTAAGCGTTTGTTCAATTCTATGTATACTAGTGAAGTGAACGTAGTAAATGCATTAGAATAAATCAATGTAGGCCCCCTCCTCAGAAATTCAACCATATAAGAGAATAGGCAGCGATTATTCAAAAATTTTAAATGAAGAACAGCAATGAGCACGCTTTTGATAAAAGAGCGAGGGCGTTCGATAGAAAAACAACGTCTGTAGATTAATGACGAATAATTAAAAACAAAAATCACTGGCATCACGGGGGAAATCAATGTTAAAGCAAAAAATTGACGAACAAGTCTATATTATAGGTATCGGATATAACAAAGTATTATTATTTTACAGATTTACTTTCTTCATAATATGAATGAGTTGTGTTTATCAAATATCTTATAGCCAGAAACTGTTTTGTATTTTCATATATAATAATTTATTGTTATTATTATGGCAATCACAATACCAAGCGAAACATATTTATTCTTCTCTTATTTATAATATTAATTAAATTTAAGTAGGCATTAAATCATCCCAATGATTTAGTTAACGACGCCCTTTATATTCGTGTCTATTCTATATTTCGGAAAAGTTCCAACCAAACCCATCCAACGCTGTAGATTTCTGACTTGCAAAATGATGAAAACTTTCTCATTCCTGGATAATTTGTTGAATTTGCTCGAAACTCTGCGCCGACGTAAAATACGCGCAAAGATAATGGGGATGATTAACAAAAGTTCTTAATAATTTAACGCTTACTTATAATAATAATTTAAAACGGAAAATTTATCGCTCGATCCGTACAAATTGCCTGCGAGAATTTTCTCTTAAAATCGAAGCCCCGTTTTTGCTCCTGCTTGCGTTCGCCTGAGACAAGAAGCGCTCGGCGCGCGTTCCGCGTTTTTTACCCTGCAATCGTTCCGTTCCTCGTGCTCGCGCGTCCGCGATTCGGGCTCGTCGGCTGGATGGCGCTTCGGTGTGTCGCGGGGCGCCGCGTTTTCATCGATTTATCCACGGTGTCTCTCAATAATTATTGATGGGAATTATTTTTAAAAAAACTAGTAACAATAATCGTTCTTACAGATCTTCAGTATTTTAAAAAATTTATATGGATGCTTCGATTATTAAAAAATATGTATCTATTACGTATAACTCATTTGGATCAAGACAATTTTCCCAATGTAGCGTGACCCTTTCCTTATAAGTTCCTTTCATTTTTCCACAAAAATTGTCTTCAGCATAAATTTATTTGTTAACTCTTTTATGATTATGCTAATGTATTCTCCCGCTGAAAGAGTTTTTGTACGAGTCTTCAAACGCTTAATCCTTATGAATTTTCACTTCTTAATTTCCATGTTTTGTTTTTAAAAAATAACAGCATAAGAATTGTTTTCTTGTATTCATTGACATTTTTTTTACTTTTTAGCAATTTGAGTAATTTCAATCCTAGATTATAAATACTTTTTACAAACGTAATAAAATTCGAATATATTTTTCCGATAATTATCAAGTTAATACCCATTAAAGAATTTTGTTTTCTTCTTGCCAAGATCTGTATTGAAGATTCAATACTAAAACACGTATAGTATTATTTATAATCATAAAATAACAATGTAACAAACAATCTTATGTACTTTACAGTATTATACATTTATCAAATTGATGAAAGCGAATCTGTTTTTTTGTGCTTTTCATGAAAATAGCTATTCTATATAAAGATTTATCGGTTAGGTAATTATCTGGAGCGTAATAGATACGTGGTATACTCACGTATGTATGGGTGTATCTGTGCACGCCCGCGCGTCCGTGGACGGCGAGACGAGCAGGGCTTTTGTCGGGGATCCATGCGAATTTGCATGCGTGCACGCGAAGATGCACGGAGTTCAATTAGCGTCCGCTCAGCTCGGGACTAATGGCAGAGCGAATAAACAAAGGACGATTATCTAATTTGTTCGATCACGGATTGAAGATATCTTGCCGTTTAATTTGTGTTTGAAAATATTTCAATCTCAACGCAACGGAATCATTTCAACGATGAAATTGGCCTATTTGAGATCGACGAAAATCGACGCAATTCATGCGATTCGATGGGATTCTGCAATTCAGGCGATAATTGCCAAGAATTCTATTCTCGTTTTTTTTGTGTTACCGCTCGATAGTGTAAAAAAACGATTTCGCATATTTATGAACGAATACCGTGCGAAGATCAGTATTACTTATTTACATTTCTATATATATATATATATATATATATATATATATATATATATATGTGTTTTTTAAATGAAAGTATACTAATAATGCTTTTTATTTTAGCAGGCATTGATATGGTATTAAATTCTTTAACTTTTACGGACATTGGAACGGAGATCCGGTTTCTTTTGACAATAATAAAACTAAAAAGTCCAATCCAAGCATTCAACTTTTCTTTATCTATTTTCGATCTCTCTGAATATTTCACTAATTTTTCCATATAGGTTTGGTATTTTTTAAAGTGCCTAGTCTCTCTGATTTTATTTTTAAACTATATATATATATATATATATATATATATATATATATATATATATCAATAACTTTTTTGCAGGCAGCGCTTCTCGCCTGCACTCGTTGCATCAAATTTATCGCTGATCCATGGTAAATTTATTCCACCGGCTCGATACGGAACTTCGAGAATACTTGAAAAAGACTATATAATTTTGTGAATGATCGATGCTGCCGAATGATATTTTCGCATTTGTGAAATAGAATTTTATTTTGGAAAAATGCCGGAATAAAAAATTCATCTGATTTGAAGGTGGAAACAAAATTTCATTGAATTTTATAGATTATGATTGTTAAATGCATTTTTCTTAAGGTTTGATAGAAGAAGCAAAATTATCACAGCATACTGTTTTGTTTAGAATCAAATGAGTATTTTTGAACTATCATAAAGCCATTCAGCGAGGAATTTTTATTTTAATCTTCAAACGTTCCATGGAATAATCGCTGTCAAGGAGATCCTCATTTTATACATATATATATATATATATATATATATATATATATATATATATATATATATCATCGGCTATATATAGGCTCTCCTTTCACCAGTAAATCACATTGTATAAGTAAGGTTGAGCGTTAGGATTTTCGTAATACCGCTATCTATATGAGTTACTTGTCGCGATATTTTTTTTTTGATATAATAAATTGCATTGTATGTGTGTTTATCTGAAAATAGAGCTCAATTCGAAGCTACCGATTAGATACAAGAATTTGTCTTTACTCAGGGAAATTGAGTTTTTATATAAACAAAAAAATTCTTTTAAATGCTTCGAGCCATCTGTACGCATGCGTTACGATATTTTAAATACGACATTCAATTTATTTCTGGGATTACTGACGATACTTTCAATTGCCGAGCGATATTATCAATTGTATCTTTGATCGCAGATAATGATACTACTAGTCGATTATATCTATAATTAGAAGTAGAAGATATATGAAATATAAATATACGCAATTCCATAAAGATAAACGTAACACGTAATTTTTCCATTAAAGCAGAATATAAGGCAAATATTTCCCATTTTGTCTTAACTTAAACTTAAAATTGTCTTAATAGCTGAAAAGCATATGCAAAATCCCGCTTTTTCATATCCATGAGTTTATGTTTGTTTCATATTATATATATATATATATATATATATATATATATATATATATATATATATATATATATATAGACGTAGTTTTCGTTTTTCGTTTTACGTTTTCGTTTGGTTATGCGAATTTTCGCTTTTTGGACAGTCGTCGCACTGACGATTTCGGAAGAGCGAGATCGCGCAAGCGGGAGCCTCGAGAACCAGTCCGTCGTGTATATATGTACGAGATCCCTTAACTCGCGCGTTATTAATCGCGCATTATCGGAAATCCATAGCGCGCGGGCAATTTTTCTTTATACACTGCAAATACCTCGGCTCTCTTTGGCCGCTGTTGTTGTTATTATTTATTTTTTTTCCTCATCTAAACTCTCCGAGTGTTATAATTACGCCTCGTTAAAAATAGTTTCCAGCGCCCTTCCTAAAGATCCGAGGCTGAGCCCTTGGTAGGTACATCAGAGGCTCTCTTTTGCCGGGTTAAAATTAATTAATTAATTAATTAATTAATTAATTAACTAATATCCGTGATTTTTTTCTAATTAGGGATTATCGAGCTGTCTCTTGACAATTTTCACGGGGCCGACGTACAAAAGAAAGTCTTTCATTTTTTGTAGTTAGTCCCTCCCTCTCTCTCTCTTCTCTCTCTCTCTCACTTCCTCACTCACTTTCTTACACTATATATACGCACGTGCGCCGTACGACATGGACAATTTAAGCGAGGCGCACCGGTATTATTTAATAAGCGTCATGGCTCGCCGCGGGGCGATCTCGTTCTCTAAGGCTTCAAATAGGTCTCGAAACTTATCGCTCGACTTGTAGCCGATTTGCATTCGTGACGCGCAGTCGAGAATTTCATTTGCATACTCTTTCGTCGATAAGAGCTATTCTTTTCCATTTGAAATCTGACAATTATTATTTTTGAATAGTCCGTAATGTATGGTAGACTTGGTGGTAAAGATATAATCAATTGTCGTGACTACGGACACTAGGCTTGTATTAATAAAAGGAAAAATACGAGCAATCTCGGTAAACATTCGATAAAACGAGCTTGAACCTTATTTTTCGTTGGCTATACAGTAAATGGAAAATTTATTTCGAATAAAAATTTTAGTTATTTAAATGCGAAAAAATGTATGGGAATTTAAATAATAGATCTCAAAATTTAACAATGTAGTAAATAAAGTAAGTACTCGTGCGCTAATGAATTTATATAAATGAATTGTCATGATGTACGTTAATTAGGTTTAACCAGTGTGAAATAGTAGCGAAAATCGAAGCTCATTAATAGAAGCTCGATAATAGAAGAGCGGAACTCGATAGTCGAATATAGAAAATCAAATGTCGATCATCAGAAATAGAATATCGAAACTCGAATATAGAAAGTTGCTCTTTTTCTTAAAAAATTTTTGATATACTTAGGCAATATGTACAACTATCCCAACGGAAAAGTTCCTACGGAACTCAAGTCCATTGTCAAAAATGTATTACATATTTATAACCTGTATATATATATATATATATATATATATATATATATATATATATAATTATAACAATGAAATGCATAGATATACATCTATATATACCAATTAAAACGATGTTTTGTCATTTTTAAAAGATTAAATTCTTCTAGAGATATTGGACCAATGTTTGAATGAATTAGGTCTCGGATAATGGAGTACTTATAAAAAGTGCAGGGAACAACTGGATCTACTGGGAAGTAACGAGCCTTAAAGCAAATAAAGTCTCACTGCGTACAGCTGTATTTTAAACCCAGGTTGTGACAGAACGAACAAAACGAAAAAAAACATTGGAATTGCTAATCACCTCCTTTTTTTTGAAGTCGATTAAAGAGCAGTTTCGAAAGGCGGAGGTGCATGAAGGAAAAATGCAAGAGAGGCCGAGTTTAAGCAGAGTGGAAGTCGTAAAGTCATAGTCAGCATAATCGCGAGTCATATTGATGGTGACGTCTCCGTCGACAATTGCTTTGTCGAATGGCAAAGAACACTGAGCGAATATCCTGGGAGAACTATGGAGAAGGCGGCTGAAAATTTTGAGACTTGGATTTTGTAATTTAGCGGCAGTTGTTCGAATGAATTAATGAATTGTTTTTGAGACTTATCGCCCGTGTTGTTTAGAAATCGGCTTTAGTTACAGCTATCGCAACAATGTATTTTTGAGGATGACGCGTTTTGCGATAATGAGAGATGATTTTCAGAAGGCTGATATTGATATGGAAAACACTAAGGGAAAAAAGTGAGAAAGGAGTCGGCAAGGTAGAAAGAACGTGCAGGTGGCTATTTTCAGAATTGGATTAAGTTTTCAAGGTTTCAACATCATCAGACTAACTTACTTTTTTAAGAGGTCCCATTCTACTCTTTATTATGTATTATAGGATAAGGTAGGCGATGTCGCATGTAATATCTACATAATAATATCTACGCATGTAATATCTAATTTAGTCCATACTTGTTTCAAAATACATTTCACTGAAAAATAAATAAACAAATTCGAATAATTATTAAATTAATGTGATACAATGAAACAGTTTTGTTGAAATAAACAAATATTTCCTTAACTTAGCACCTTAATTATTTCAATTACAAATAAATCCTTTCATCGGATTTTCGTTAACTAAATACTGAATTTACATTTTTCTCCATATAGTTGGAATCCTCAAATCGTTTAGTATGCCATTCACTTATTTTTTGTATAATGTTCGTTTTTCGAAAAGTATACACTTGCTTCCTATCATTATTGAACGCCAAAACGTAATTCCACCACAAGTAACTTTAATAAATCAACGTGAATGATCGTAAAATGTATCCTCGTCAGAATATTGATTATGATTGACAACATTAAGCATCTCTACTGGACGATAAGTCCGAGCCAAACGACAGCGGAGATTCTTTAAATCGAAATTTTGATTCTGAGGATATTTTTCATTTTTTTATCCTAACGTATTGTACGTATGTAAACGTAAGATACATGCAATAAGCCATTTACCGAAAGAAAGCAGATCTAGTTTTTCGTAGCATTTCGGAATCTGTTCAAGATCAATTCTGAGAAATGGACGAGGCGCGGAATTGCTGTCGCATCCACCGATGTAACGGTTCACAGCGTTTTTCAACTCCGCTGTGGCCCGCCTGCCCCCGTCCCTTTAGAGGCGGACTGTGTCCCGACTTCTCATTTAAAAGATACCGGATCTTATTCTTCAACCTTGCCGTCGGTGAAGCATGGAGATCGAATTCAAAGATTTTCTATTTAATTCATAAGCTTATATATATATATATATATATATATATATATATATATATATATATATACAGTAGGCTTCTTCAAACCGAACTGAAAGGCAGGGAAGTAAGAATCCGATCCGCGAAGGCGAAGCGAAAAACTTGACTCCCTCTCTCTCCCTCTCTGCCTCTTTTAAATGATATCGTAAATAGAAGAAGAAATTTCTCGCGATCGGGAGGAAGAAGTAGAAGTCGAAGAAGGCGAAAGAGAAACAAAGATCATCGTTTCTGAAAAAATCGTAATTGGTAGCGATTTTCATCCCGCGGCAGCGCGAGTCGTGTTAAAGTCCGATCGACTACACCCAGTCGCGACCGCGACGAGACTTAATACTCCTAGATGGCAAGGGGTGTAAGACAGATGTTCGATGTAGAGACAGAGTGAGCGCGAGAAAAGAGGACAGAGAGGAATTGGGAGAGATAAAGGAGAGAGGTGAAGTGAGAGAGATAAAAGAGAGAGGGTGAGTGAGAGGGAAATAGTGAGAGAGAGAGAGAGAGAGAGAGAGAGAGAGAGAGAGAGAGAGAGAGATAGGATTCGTTTTGCACCGTTATGATGAATGGGGTGCGCTTGTTGCTCGCTTCCTCTATTCGGACACCGATGTGCTCGTCTACCTTTTATTTTGTCACTCGCTCTCTCTCTATCGTTCTCTCTCTCTCTCTCTCTCTCACCCATACTTGCTCTTTTGTGTTTGGTCACATAGGCGAAAGCATTTCCGTAGGAATGAGAGTTGTAGAGTATAGCTACAAAAACTCGAATCGGCTTTTCGTTCCAACGCGATAATAATAATCGATCTGACGAAAAAGTTGCAAAGCTCCCCTTCCTCTCGCCCCGACCGTTACCGTTGCTTTTTCTATGATTTTTCATTCTTTCCTTTTCTACACTAAATTCTACCGGTATCTTTCTACGGCTGCCACGTGAAATATATATATATATATATATATATATATTTTTTTTTTTTCCTAACGGGAACGGACCTACCAGGTTCCATGTAGTACAGCGATTTCCATCTCGCACTGGCGGGATTGCCGATGGTCGACGGTCTTCGCGAAACTAAAGCTCGCAAAATTAGCCGAGAGAATACGGATTCGAGCACAATGTTAAATGATAAAATTCAATTCTTACGGATTATCCCGCGGCTACTGCTGCTGCTGCTGCTGGTGAAAATTCATTTATGCGGCTTCTCTGCGAACGTCTTTTTTTAATATTTCTTTTTTTTCCGTTTCGTATATCAGACACAATCGCGGGCTTCGTTCGCCCGAACTATCGATTATCCCATAATCAGATTTACTTTTCGCGTTTTAAAGCTTCTCGGTTCGTCGGAGAAAAAAATTGATATTCGCAACTTCCTCGATTTCTCGATTAATTTTAGCCGATTTATGAGGAGCGTGGATACATTTCAGGTAGTTTTCTTGATATATTATAAAGTGGATAAAATTGATAAAGCAAGGAACGCTCGAATTTATCGACAATAGAAAAAAATCTCAAATAACAAACGGAAAGTTTCAGCACAGACGGGCTTTTCCGCTACACACGTGCTCTATAATCGATACGATCGCACTCCTTTGCGCGAGCATCCTCGAGAGGCCGGGCGTGCGTCACCAATACCTTCGCTTACAGCGCGTTACGTCAACGGGACGCCTGGCCTCCTATAGTCTCTGGAAAAGGCATCGAGGCGCGCACTGGCCGGATCTCCGTCGCTGTGCAGCGACTCTTCGACGGAACAGCCGTGGCGCGGCTTCGATCACGATCGCGAAGAACAGGGTTGCGAAGAACATAGTTCGATGTGTCGGTTTGGCAATCGTTGTTTTCACAAATAAGTATTTGTTTAATAAGCCGACGTATACTGATATATACCTATTATATTGGTACGATTACTCGATTAATTCAAAATACTTTTATACTTTCCGGATGTTTCTTGATATCGCTATTAAATTAAGACCTGCAGTAACGGCAATGACGTTTTTAAAATAATAAAAATATCTCATTCAATTCATTCGTTATACTACCAGCGATATTCACAGTAAAACATTTTATGTTCTGCTAAATTCTAAAAATCATCGTGCAAACAGGCCGCGCTCAGTGCACACCAGGGAAGAAGATCTAGCTCCAATGATTTCTCAAAGCGTATATCTCGCAGCATTCTTTATCCGTACGTTCTCTCTCTTCGTCTTCATTCGCGGATGAACCATGAATATATAAAAAATGTATTACCAGGGGCTTTAAGGCAAATCGGCCCCACGCTATCACGACGCGCATTTCACACCCGATGAGTGATTATATATTGTAGGATGGAAAAAATTAACCACAGACCACGCTCATATAGTATATGCTATATGTATGTATATATATATATATATATATATATATATATATATATATACACTCTTGTGGTCATCGGTGATATATATAGACGAGGTGGAGACAGCGGTCTTTCAAGAACCGTGAACTGTCCGGCTACGTGCAAAAGTGGACAATTGTTAGATACATATACAATCGGGGCCTGAAAATTTTGATACAGATGCGGCTGTATACCGAGTAAGCGGAATAAAGTTGCGTCGGTGCTTTTCGCCGACAGCTGTATATCGGTGTATACGACACTCGTATATCTAATTTTCGCAGTAATCTTTGTCATTCTCTTAAAAAAAAAAAAAAAAAAAAAACAAGAACACGAACAACGCATTGCTTATTCTATTATTTTTCTGTTTAGGAACGTAAGCGAAGTACGCGAAATTTGAATGTATAATGCACAAGCGCTGTGTGACGATGAAACATGCTTGACACTTTTACGCATGGTCCAAAGATCAACGTAACGAGTATTGCAGTAAAGCTGAGAGGCGCGAGAAGCTATTAACCAAGAGAGAGAGAGAGAGAGAGAGAGAGAGAGAAAAGAAAGATTCCGAGCTTGCCGGCGATACCTATCCATTTCTCTCTCCCTCTCTTTTGCTATGTGATCAGTTGCCATGACAACAAATCACGTAGGGAAACACAGATAGTTATCAACATCTGTCTGTCTGTCTGTCTCTCTCTCTCTCTCTCTCTCTCTCTCTTTCTCTCTACTTGATTCAAAGCTGTCATGCTGATAGTCTTACTTCAGTAGACAGAATAGAAGGGTGATAAAATACAAGAAACTCGAACTAATTGCCTATATGTCACAGTAATATGAAATTAAAGCTCATAATATAATATAATAATATAACTGATAATAATCGAAAAAGAAGACTTCATCAGCTGGCGGAATAGAAAAGTTTGATTCTATAGATCGAGATTCAAACGTGCCACCGATCATTAATAAGTGATATATAGTTTATACACCTGTCGTATTTTTATTTACAACCTGACCCAGCGTCAGTAAAAAATTTTTCTTACCAGTTATCATTCTTAAAATTATATAATTACAGAAAACCTTTTGATGAGTTTGATTTTTATACTATTCTATGTACCCATCCGATAATAATATATGGCTGCCGGAGTCGATACACTATTCGTTTCGATACACAAGATTCAGGATTTACAATATAAAATTTTTAATTAGTTCTCTTCAAAGCTTCAATTTTTAATGAAGAAAATTTATAATCAAATAGTCAAATTGTAAAGAAATTGTCTGAGCTAACATAAAAAAATTCAATTCACAAGAAGAGAGAGATAGAGAGACGCATATTTGGGTTCTAGTTTTTTTTGTAACTGACATTTCTAATATATCCAAATAGAATATATTTTGCAGTCATTCTTGCCAGTTTCTTTCTGCTTCGATAAATAATTTAAGTTTTCTTAAAATTAAGTATAGCCTCGTACAGGAGTCTGTGCCAGGCTAAAACAATGATAGTTCTTAATTATAGAACTTTCAGGCAAAGGAGAAATATAAATACTATTTATTTCATTCCATACGTTATTTATAAGTTTTTCAATCACAAAATTTAGTAATTTTATTCATATTTCCATACAAATTATTACAAACAAAAATATTGCTGCTTCAACATTGTTAGATTTTAGCCTCAAGTTTCAAAATGTACGAGAAATATTTATTACTGTTCAATTACATTATGGATAGTGCTCTTTAGTATCAGTAATAAATATGAAAACAGTCGCTGTAAGTGTAGCATTTAATTTATATTATACTCATCAATTATTTATTACTTACGTTACGTATATTTTAAAATTTTTATTGTGCTTTTGACGTAAAAGGTCACAAATAACGTATGGATTTAAAAGAACATTATGTTCCTACTTGGTTTCATTGCATTTATAATCCGTAATTGACAAATATAATGGTTATAGTGACACAGATGATTTTTAAAATTACTCATTGGAGCACGTATTTGCTCATAATTTTAATTGTCAATACCTGGACAGACCTTTTATTTATGTCTATTAGAAATATTAGAAAAGATTCTGTGAATTACAGTCAAATTCAGAGCCCAAACAGGAGACTCTCGCCTTGTCTGCTTCTAAGACGAGGAGAGCCGAATTATATCCTATTCAAAATATTCACTTGTAATCGTCATTGTCGAAACTCTCAGCTGGATATAGAGTTATCGTCGGGTAGCGATATTGCAAAAATCATATAAGCACATATTTTCAAGACCACAAATACGGGACTGTGCAAAATGTACTCTATTTTGTTATTTTTTATTAATTAATATATATATATATATATATATATATATATATATATATATATAATTCAAGCCGTTTCACACTACCATTGCCAGGCTCTTGCGCAATTAATTTTCTGGCTAAATATAAAACTGATCGTAAAACGCGCGCGACAGGTGAAGCGACGACGCTTTGAATTCGAGTAAACTCGCAACTATACGGACCAGCGCTCAAAGCGAGAAGCGTCGACGTTTAGCGGAAAGTTTGTGCGTATATACTGGATAGAATTAGAACTAGAGAGAGAGGACGAGAGAGAGAGAGAGAGAGAGAGAGAGAGACCAAGCGATAATCCAAAATTGACTCAGCGAGCACGGATTTAAAACGGTAACCAGTCGACGGAGTATTATAGCCTGGTGGAAAATTGCATTAAATTTGGAGCGTTACGGGAGTTGTTAATTAAGATAACATTAAGGAATAAACGAGGAAGAGGAGATTTCTTCCCCCCTGTCTCACTGTCTTTCTCTCTCTCTCTCTCTCTCTCTCTCTCTCTCTCTCTCTCTCTCTCTCCCACCCTCTCTCCCTCCCTCCCTCCCTCCTCTATATCGATGTACTAAAAACAAGAGCGAAATCTCCAGCGGGATATTGTTTCGAGCGAGCGCCGGCGCCTTCTTATTCCAGCGAGCAATTCGACCGTTATGGCCAACGATTCGCCAACAACAGAGAGAGAGAGAGAGAGAGAGAGAGAGGAGAGAGGAGAGGAGAGAGAGAATCGGCGGCGGATGGGACGGGGAGAGAGAGAGAGAGAGAGCCATTTGCATTTATAACACGAGACAAAATCTCCGACGTTTTCTTTGAAGTGCAAGAATGCTGCCGGGGACAAGAGAAGGGGAGAGACAGAGAGGGGAAAGGGGCGGAGACAGCCTTAGCACACACCGGGCGAGAATTAAAGCTCAGGTGCGTCGAGTGGGAAATTAATTAAAGGGAAACACGATCGTAAAAACAAATTTAAAATGTCGCGTACGCGCGGAGGTGTGCATTAGCGCGAGGCGAGAAAATTGATTGTCCTCGCGTAATATGGCAGAACAAAAGATGTATAATATATACATATATATGTGTCGACGAGAAAACCGAATGGGAGTTGGGAGAGAAAGAGAGAGAGAGAGAGAGAGCGAGCGAAGGAGAGAGAGGAACAGGCAGTATACGTTCACGACGCGCAGACCTTGGCACGCTTATAAGTTATCTATAGGTGAAAGAACACAGCGCAGGTGCTGGCACACACAGCGGCCGGAGCGGTGAGAGGTGAGAGAGAGAGAGAGAGAGAGAGAGAGTGAGAGAGAGGGGGTGATCAGAAGTGGTCCATACGACACCAGCGTCGATATACAAGAGGCTAAATATAATAATTATACGCGGTCAAAACTTGAACAGGATAAAATTTACATTCTTATCTAGCCAAGCATGTGACAATGGTTAGCAGTAAATCGATAATTATTGATAATAAAGGATAGGGCGCTCGGTTCCTTTGAATATAGCATTGAGCCGTGTCGGCTCATTCCACCTTCTTCATCTTTTTCTTCTATCTATTTTTTATTCCTCTTCTTTCACACCCTCTTCTTCTACTTTTTCCTATCTGCGAAGGAGGATCGGCGTGATCGTGAATTTTCAAAATAGAAACCAATTCCGACCGCTGCTGACAAAGTATGTTCGGTGTAAATTAAACGGAATCTAAGTGGAAGTGGATCGTCATTTTTGAACCATCAACTGAGCAGATGGAATTCGACGTAATTGACAACCAAAAAAAAAAAAGGGCACGCACATAACTCTGATATCGGATAATGAATAATATACGCTGCGCCGTGTTGGACGAATGAAAATTTCGATGCAAATGAGGAAGCCAGTGAGGAAGCAAAGGCGAATAGCGCGTTATTTACACCGCATTATAAATTATGGAATAATGCCGAGGCGCGCTGCTCATCGGGTCCACTGGAATTTCATGCAGAGGACACTGAAACGAATATATGAAAAATCCCAACGCACGCTTCTTTATTCCAACGGAGCCTCTAATGTATCATTACCCGGTGTATTACAAATATATCCAAGAAGTGCCCCTTAAACTAAAAAGAGCATAAAGTTAGGAAATAAAAAAGGCAAAAGGTTGTAAGTGATAAATATAAGGTATATCGTAGCTATAAAAACTAACAACACTTCCAAATGGTATATATATATATATATATATATATATATATATATATATATATACATAAATATAAAAGAAAACGTTACCTTTCGTTACAAAGGCAATTTGCCGGTACGGTCGTGAATTGCCAACATTTATTTTCGCATTATTTGCCTGCCCACCTCACCCACCCACCCCCCCCCGCCCTAATACCAAACTTATATTCGAAACGTTCATTTTCGTCGCGGGTCTAATTTAAAATTTTATTCGTCAATTACCGGGGCAGGGGCGGGAGCGGCGGCGGCGGCGGCGGGCGGGGCCCGTGATGTTTACGCTCTTTGGAATTCATAGCCGAAATTCAGCTAATCCCGCGTTTAAAGCCCGAAGCGCTTATAGAGGGATGAAATTTCCATGAATAGGAGGAGGCGGAACACTTGAATTTTAAGCGCGCGCGATAAAGCGCAGGCAATCTTTACTGCACTTTGCAATGTTCAGAGAATAGAATGCGTGTAGTGGTGCTCCGAGAATGTTTTTTTGTTATTATTAATTTTTTTGTTGTTGTTGTCGTTGCTTTTTTTTACGGGGTCGAAGTCTTGGACCTTTCGTACACGTAAGAGATATTCTCCACGGATCTTGGATACGACAGTATAAGGCGTTTCGATGGCGAGCGCGCCCCTGTTTGCGTACGTGTGTGTCTGTTCGATGTGTGGTTCGGAAGTATCCCAATCGCAAGCCCAAAAAATTCTCCAATCTTTGCAGGCAGCTTTATTTCTGAATAATTATAGTTCGACGGAATAATTGAAGTACGCTATAACGTGATTGGAAAATTTCACCGATCAACCTGTTCCAAATATATATATATATATATATATATATATATATATATATATATATATATATGTATGTATGTATGTATACCCACCAAAGCTAATTTTAGCCTTGCATCGAAGGTTTAATCAAGATAGTTTGTAAGAACGTCAGGGTTATTAGTGCATTTTATGCGGCAATAAAAGAAACGAAATGTGCAATAAATTCTTTACGCGCGATCGGCAAGAGAATTCGTCATATAGCTAGAGAGAGAGAGAGAGAGAGAGAGAGAGAGAGAGAGAGTAAGAGACGGACCACCATAATATGTAACTCGAAGTCGTAAAACCTTTGGGTTGCAAAATATTTTTTTTCTTTCTTTTAGTTTTTTATTGAACATTGTTTTTTAATCCAAATAATTAAATCAAATACACGTAAGGTATTTTTGTGACTTTTCTAACAAACTATTAATAATAACTATTAATACATGAATAAATATATAAATTTATAATAAATAAATTGTCATGAATATGCATTTTAAATTTTTCGTTATTTTAGGAATATTATAGCAAACTTAAAATCAGAATTTCTGTTTTCAATATGATATTTACGAAACATTTTTTTTTATTACAAATATTTCCGACAATACTAGCGACTGCAGCGACATTTATAGAAATCATTGAATTCCTATCTGAATTCGCCGATACATCTATGAAAATCGTACGCGCAATGCAAAGTAATCGTAATGCAAAGTATATACTGATCACTCAGAGTACGCGAGCCGTACGATTAATTACTTTGGCATCCTTTGCAACGCGAAGGAACGGCGGGTGGGGACGATAAAACGATTCGAAAAATTTGAGTTACTTCAGCGACGACAAAATTCTCTCTGTAAATCGAATTTTAGGCGGACGCGGCATGAACCAATTTTCCCGGATGCGACAACTCGCGCTCGAGCGGGAAGATATATATATATTTGAAGAGGAACTACGTAATAGTCCGATTTTTAACGGGAGAATCGACCCGCTAGAGAGATTTCTAGTATCCCCATAGTATACGCGAAAAATCCTGCCTTAAACGTTATACGGTAGACAAGAGCGCTGGCACATACGGCAGTCCGAAACGGTCTCGACAAAAAAAAAAAAAAAAGAGGAGATGAAAAATAATAAATGAAATCGGTAGCTCGCTCAATGAACGAGTATGCGGTCGCGGACCAAACGCCCCTCGATTAGCCTCCCTCGAGCCGCGTACGAGCGCTCGCTCTTAGGAACGCGAATGCGAAATTTATTCGCCTCCTTCGAGGCTTAATGAGACGTTGAGGCAGCGACGGTGAGATAGGCGGAGAGAATGGAGGCGGATGGAGCAGGGGCGCGAGTTTTTATCTGCACGAAGGGGCGACAGGAGCGGGGTAACGGTTCGGTTAAAGCCGCTGCAATAAACTCGCTCGACGGATCAGTTTTACGATAATCCAATGTCGTTAAGCGAACTTCCGCCCCCCCCCCCTTCCCCGAGTGCGGCGTGTATATACACACGCGGATAGATGTATACAGAGAGCGCAGTCGGCGTAGATGGAGGAAAACTGTTGATAAAGTCCAGGGGAGGGGCGGCAGGGGGACTGGGGCGAGCTTCAAACACTTATCGACGGATAAAACGCGGCGGCGATGTGGCGGCGCGCTCGGTGTCGAATTTTCGACGCAGGAAGAGAAAATCTCTCCGTCTATAGAAGCTCGGGGTAACAATTACATCGTTAAAAGCGCACGATCCCGCCGTACAATAGCCTGCGATTATGAGTTATTTGCGACTTAGGGGAGCTTTGAAAAATAAGACAACGAAAGACGTACCTTCGTAATGAACGTTCGGTCGCACTGGTGAACCACTAAAATTTTTACTTTGGCACCGCGCAAACGATCGATTCGAAATTCGATGAGCCGATTCACAACGTTAAAAGCCACGTAATATCGATGTAAATAAGTTTGGCGAATACTTGAAGTGCAAAGTATATAAAACAAATTATTCGTAAAATAAGCAATTTTATAACAATTCAAAAATCCATTATTGACGAACTGTTGTCTAGTGGAATCGAGCCTGGTCCAATTCCGCCGTCACTCTCCAAAAATTGTTCGCGTATTCTCGAGGCTTTAAAGTAGATTTTTAAAAAAAAATTACTATAGATTTATACCGTCCACGAGGGTCATTCGTCTCCCATGATGAAATATTCGACTTTATATAGTTAGTAAACGATAAAATTCTGAAACTATCGGTTCAGATAAGTATTTGCTCTTGAAAAATCGTTCTCAACATCTTTACATGTAAATGTGAATTGTCATATCTGGTCATCGTTTGAAAATGAACTTTATTACTAGTTATTCAGGTTCGAATAAAAAAAGAACGCAGTATGAATTTTTTTGTATAAAGAACTGTAATGAGATTACAAAAATTAGAATTAGAATTAAATTTTTGCTTTCAGCATTCATTTCACCAATGATACATTTAATAAAATACAATTTCAACAATATGACACATTTTCTTATTGGAGTTTGTTACGATATCCGGCATCCTCGAGGCATCCACTAATTAACGTTAACTGTTACTAATGTTAATAATATAGGATGAGCTAGTAATAGAGAAGTTCGCACAAATCATACGAAACGCCGTTCAATGAATCATGAGAACTAGACTCTATGGCTTTCGGAACAGGAGCACAATAGACGAAGGGGGAAGGTGAAACGAAACCCGAAGCTCGCCAACGGAATCGTCCGTATTGCAATGTGCCGTACGAGACGAGATTCCGTTTGGCCAGACATGCAATTAAATCTATGCGCGCATCCATCTTTTCACAAACAACTCGATTTCCGATTCGAGAAGTTCGCGAGAGATTTCACATTGTGGAACGAAATGAAACAATTCGACAGATTTTATCCACACGGCGTTTTCCATAAGTTGCGCACGAAATACGCGCATCGGCAAAAAATAAACTTTATTTATCACGACCAAGTAAATTGCATCGTTCGGCGAGCAATTATTTATCGCTGCGAAGGCCGCGCGAACGACTCGTCGAATTATCTTATCTGCTCGAACTTCGAAGGATGTCGCCGACTTTGTGAAAAAGTCATTCCGCTTTCGTCGAGTGATAGGAGTCAATGGCAAGTCCGCCTTCGTGGCTAAAAGCGGCACGCTGTAAGGGAGGCGACCTAAATATTTGCCTAAGTTTACAAGACAATGGTAAATTTATCGCTCTTCCCCGTACGTTTCAGGGGGAAATTCCAGTTAGTCAAGGTAGAAACGATGATTTTTTTTGGTTTCTTTTTTTTTGTTTTGAATCTCGAGCCGCAACTGTGCGACTGCGACTGAGACAAGGTGATACTTTTTGCGATTAAGCGCATTTTGAAATCCCACGTTGTAACAATAGCACGGCGATTAAAAAGCCTGAAAATTTTTATCGTATAGAATCACGTGCTGCAATCGATTATTGGATCTTTCGCGCCTAAAACTGTCATTGTTCAATTGTGGGTTGTCGTTAATGAATAAATAATGATCTTTTATACATTGGGGTTAATGTTTCGCAAAATATTTTGCTACCATTCTAAAGTATTTCTATTAAAGACAAAATCGTTACATTAATAAGAATTTATTAGTATTTATAATGAGACTGATGATATTCCAATAAATTATCAGTTCAAAAGAAGATAATTATTTTGGCAATTAATTTTTATTTTGGGATCTATTTTTCTTTTAACAATTTATATATTCAGTCTTCATGGCTGTATTATTCATTGCTACACCCGTAAATAGATTGTAAATTATGTTTTATTATCAGTTTTAAGTATTACTTTGAGGGCCTTAATTTTGATCACACAATTTAGAATAAAATCAGAAAAATCACGTATCTTGTAAAAAAATTGATTGCCTCGCTTACATTTTACAATTATGCACCGATCGCATAGCATTCGAGGCATACGTAGAACGTCGTCACGCATCCTAGTCAGTAGCTATTAGGACCTCTAACAATGGGTGGGACGCTTGTAATTCGCAAATAACGCTCTTTAAATTGTCAAAAAATCATCTCGATCCGTAAATTATCTTCCGACATAGTAAGCTTCTCCGACTCCGTGAACTGACGAATTAGACTGTTCAACCAAATAATTTGCCCTTTAATGTAAAGCGCGACATCGGGACAAAGGCGAGCGGCTCCGTCGTCTTAAAATAATTTAAAATGGAACGGGGCTCCGTTTCAGCTCTGCACGTAAAATCCCTTGATACGTATCTAAGGCACTTTATTCGAAACGTCAGCGAGGGAACTAGTTCTGTCCGGCTAAATAATTACTTCTTAAATTGAGAAAAAATTTTCCAACGTCAGCGCTATAATTTGCTCCGGAAATTCTGCCCCGAGCTGCATGAGAAACTTTTTTGCCTATCGGTAATTAGATTGCTATACATTAAATTTAGCGATCCGATCGAACGGCTTAATCTAACATTTAAATGTAGGATTTTTCATTAAATGCCTAGATGTTGATTTATAAGCACAAACAGATAATAGGATGTTCAGATAGTATCTTACATTAAGTCTCTTCAATTATATGATAACAATGTACCAACATAGAAAAATAGAGATTCCTTACACGTGCAATAGAAATATGCCACAGATATGTGATAAACTAATATATTCAAAAATAAAACGAATACCTTTGAAATTATAAAAAATTTTAAATATATTAGACAAAGATTCATTAGAAATAATAAAAATATTGAGCACAAGAAATCATTGTGACAATTGAAACATTCCTCGGAAATACATATTTACGAATACGTACGCGCTCTATCCGCTCAATTCTTGGTGAATCGTTCGTTACGGGATATCGTATGGTTACCGCAGCAAGTAGGCGATATTTCCATATCGATATCCCGATATAAAAATCTTCGGCTATGAGTCGACTATTTCAGCGTGTCACTTAACTCTACTTCAAGGAGCGATAATTTTTTTTTCTTCAACGTCGTGCAATACTAGAAAATGATCGCGTTCTATCATTGCGGATCTTTATCAGCGAAAGATGGGATCAAGTATTTCGAAATTGTAATTATTGTCGTGCAGACGACGGTCATTGTTTTTATCGATGACGCATTATTGTACATTAACGATTTAATCGTTAATCGGCACAAGACTACAATTTATTCGCCTTTGCGCTGAACGGCGATTGCTTGAAAGACGAAACCCTTGGGAGCTATTAGTCGTACTATTTGTTTGTAATTTCAGATCTGAGTTTATTTTAAACTTTCTTTAATTCCCGCTCAAAAGCGATTGATGTTTACTCGCGACTATCCGCGGACGCGGTAAAAGCCGAAACGAGCAATTACGCGACTTGTCATTACAACGCGCCCCGACGACGCATTAATTCAATGAAACGCGCGGGCGCGCGTTCGCCGCCCTCTCTTTTTACCCCGCACACGGAAGCCCGTCGTACGTAAGTATAAAAATACCGCGAGGCCGTACGTTTTATCGGATTTTCTATACAGTTATGTATTCCCGCGGCTGTGGGAAGTGGGGGGAGGGGGGGTGGGTGGGAGAGGGCGACGCGCTTCCGTTCATCCGCTTATGCACGCTTTCGCCCATTGTCAGTTTGATGTATATAATCGGATCGCGTATCTTGCCCTATAATATATGTATGTATAGCCGATCGAGCACGCCATCTGCTCGAGTGACACACACACACACGCACACATATAATATGTATAGACACGGTGTCGGAAAAGCACGAAGGACTAATCACATTATGTATATATATATATATATATATATATATATATATATATATATATATATATATGTATATATAGGTTCAAAGGGGATCTTTGTCCCCCATCCCCTCCACGGCTTTTACGTCATCGAGCAGTCGCGAGATGGCGGAGGGGAAAGGCGAGGGAGCTATTTATTATTAATATTTCATTCGAATATTGGAATTCGTATAGGCATCGGATTTTGCGGGCGCGTACGCGCGTTCACGCTGTCGCTTTACGGCAGCGGCGGAACGTTGCGTTATAAAAAAAAAAATTAAAAAAAAAAATTCAGACGCGTATCATTTGGAATTGTTCTTTTACGTGAAACAAAAAGTTTTATACTGCTGCAGCGCAACAGCATATCGATGTGAATTTCATTGCATCGTCGCAACGCAAGACAATGAGCATAATTAATGATTGAATACTAATGAAATCCTTGGTTTTTTTTTTCATTATTAAATGTACAGATATTCGCTCAATGCTCAGGGAGTAATTGTGACGTATTGTATTCAATTCATACGGTAATGTAAATCCGTGGAGATCCCATAATCGAACTGCCGTATTGATTATGTAGGGGGAAAAAAAATAAGACATTTATACTCGGTGCATACGAGCATTCTAGTTACGATAATGCTAGATTATCCGCTAAAATGTAATCTTTGAATTAACAAGAACTCGAATAAAAAATAAGCAAAGTAAGTAAATACATGAGTCTAAAGAGTGATTGATTGAAGTTTATTATGTATAGCTTATTAGCCCCATAAAGTATTGCAAATTTCGATCGATTGAGACTGTTACGTAAACTGAGATTTTATCGACTAAAGACATGGAAATACCAAACGAATATATCGACGCTCCAAGCGCGTAAGCAAGCAAATTTTAAACGGTGTCAAATAAGGCTAACCGCATTCGCGATTTCGAAAATAATACACACCATTTATCGGATCAAAAAATTAGCACCATTCGTTTTCACATCGAATAATTTCTTATATCGATTAATTTTGCATCGAACATATAGTCATACAATAGATTAACTGATAAATATCTTTATCTGTCTTGCAGTTTTCATTAAATAATGTAATAATGGCAATCGGACTGTCCTTGTTTATAATCAATAAAATAAGAATTATTAATAAAAATAAAAATAATAACTATGTCATTATTAACATAATAGAAATATATATATATATATATATATATATATATATATATATATATATATTTTAAGCATATAGTTTAAGTTTTAAGATTATAAATTTACTTTAATAATCGCCAAAATAAAAACTACTTGAGGATTCAAAAATTTCCCCGTAGAACCTGAAGTATCAAGGTCACCAAGTGTACTAGTATTCGTCACACGAATTAAAATTGTGTTTTATACGCAATTATACGCAATTATTTTTACTTTTTTTTCAGAAAAGACTTTTGAACATTTAAAATTCATAATTTTATTACGTTTCGTAAATCCGACACGCGTTATGTTCTAATTATATCTGACCGTTAAAAACAGTTGAGGAAACCGACTTTGTCAAAAGACCGCGTACCCGTGGAAGATCGGCTTTGGTATATTGCAGTAATCTGTTAGATCAGCAGAACAGTCGAATCGAAGCTGAAGCAGAAATGTAACCGTTCAATTATTATTACATATCGACTGGATTCGAAAATAATACGATCCCTAGTGAGAATATTAAACAGAAATCTTAAAATATCACACAGCCCGTTTCATTTTCAAACCTTAAAGCTTTGCTCCGCCAAGTTCTCTCTCTCTCTCTCTCTCTCTCTCGCACTCTGATCAAACGAGAATCACTAATCCACAACGTTCTTTACAGAGCGCTTCTGCTCCAACAGCGAGTTGAACATATAATTGCAAAAGTACTCCTTGCTTGACTTCTGCTAAAATTTTTGCCGCTAATCGCGCGAGTCCCGTCAGTTTGCGTCCCTTAATGATTCGTCGCACGAGACTACGTTTGGCAGAAGTCGATACGACGCTCCGGCTCACGGAAGATTTCAGGAGAGGGGCGGAGGAGTGCGGGGTGGCAGTTATTCAATTTACTTTAGCAGGCGACGGGTATTCAAAGCCAGAATAACTATTGAGCGAGGGGGAACTTTATTGGGGCTTTCGATGGAAATGCAGATCGAGGCGTTTTTACCATTGAGGCGACCAATGCGCTTGCGGAAAATTCGCGCAAGCAGCCTCTGTATCGCGACCGTGCGAAATGCGAAATCTAGGTCGAATCTTTTAGCAAATTTTTCACAACTGAAAATCCCTACAGTAATACTGATGCGCGTACTCTCGAAAATTTTAAAGTTATATTCATTTTTATAAGCGCGCGTTCTCGACTGGTTCTGATGATAAATAAATGTAAACTGGTCGAATGGAGGAATCGCGTGATTAAAAATATATATAATATAATTTAATATTAAAGCATGGACGGCCGTACATGGGCCTAAATATCATCCCCGTGCGTCACACACACACACACACACACACACACACACACACACACACACACACACACACACACACAGTGAACTTCAAGCGTAAATAAGTGTACAATACAATAGAAAAAATAGCGTCTTATAAGAATTCGTAATAATTCAAGATTACAATAAGATACGAAAAGAAAAAATCAGAAAAGCATCGCGTGTCAAGATTCCGTGCAACGATTTCAGAAACAATGACAAACTGTCGTGAATTATGTGACTGTCGCTAATTAAAGACAAGAGCACGGAAGCATAATGGCAGCGAATCAAGCCTGAAGAGTACGGTGTCATGCGAGTAGTAAATGACTTGTTAAAATTCAAATTTCAGACCTGAAGTTTGTAACGCGCGGATGTCTGTCGCTTCTAACAGCAACTTGCACATCGAAGATTCGAAGTAGAGAAATTCATCACTCCCTTACTCACTCGCCCCGGGCCTCGAGAACGATTAATCCAGGTCTGTGATGTATGCGATAATTGCAATTCAATCAGCTCTGAAGAAAGATCCATAATTCTATTAATGTTGCGCGCGGAAAGCAGGACGTATTGCGGAAACCCAGCGGCCGTGGACAAACGCAACCGTCCATACATACCACCGCGAATTACACTCGCAGTCGGCGATCGCGTAAAAAATTCATTCCTTCCCCCCCATCACCCCACCCTCTACCCCCTGCCCTACAACCGCTCACCGAGCGACCCCACTAATTTTGCACTCTATACACGTGGCGGACGTACGGTGAGGAGGGATGGATCGGAGGGAGGAGGGGGGGTCGTGGTTAGAAAACACCGACCTACCGGCTCAAGAGCGCTTTTTAACCCGATCCCCCACCCCGTCCGACCCTCATGACGTGTAATCCAGCTAATGGCGGCTGGAAGTTTCTAATTTAGGCCGTCGCCGTCTCGCGGTTCAGCGGGAAGAAGCGCGGTATTATTGCCTCCGTGGTCGAAGGAGGTGGAGAAGGGCGTGGGCGGAGGGATGGGGAGGGGGGGGCGATGCAGCGGTTTTTTCGCGCCTGCCGTACTTTAATTAAGGCTGACCCGCGCGCAATTGCTGACGGCCGAGCGGCACCGCATGCTCTGCGCCCCCTCTCCCTCCAACCATCCCGCCCTCTCTCTCTCTCTCTCTCTCTCACACACACACACACACACTCTCTCTTATCAGCGCGGCTCTTTGAACTCGAACGCGGACCCCCTATGTTATTATTACTCTGCGAAAGCGGTCGCGTCCACCGCACGAAAAAAAAAAAGAAAACACGTTAACGCTGGCGATTCAGTCGATATAGGTTTATTTAACGGCGAATTAATTAAATAACAATATTTGAAGAACGGAAATCCTCCTCAGGATGAACAAAAGAAATTGGCAATAGATGTTGTGCCAGAGCGTAATGAGTAAGAACTGACTTTTAAAAGTCAAGATCATATTTAATATACAGAGCAATAATCTGAAAACACAGAAGGGTTACGGTGATGTACATGGCAAATTTTTTTATAATTCTAATAGGAATTAAATCAGAAAACTTGCAAAAAATGATAGAACATGAAAAATGTCTTATATACGTATTTTTTAATTGCAGGTATTAATTTCGGGCAAAAATATTTGATTTTCATGATCCAAACGTTCATGAAAGTGAAAATTAAATGACTCAGTATAATTTGTTTAGTTTTATGTACGTGTAAAATTCAGAAGTGACATACTCTATTAAACAATCGTATTGATGTTCGTACAAGCGGTTTTTTAAATTTCTGATCGCCTGACTAAGATATATTTTTTGTACAATTAGATCATTTAATTTAGTATACAGAAGATTAGATTTTTGATAAATAGACATACAATATTTTGCATATAATAGAATATTGGAAAAATTAGACATTATTTTTATATAAGAAACAGAGAAAAATTTTTTGTGTTATTATGTTGTCTTTGGTTTTCCGCTTCTAGTATAAAATCTCTTTATTTAAGATATTTTTCAATAAAATTACAGAACCGACGGAGTTACCTCTGTCGGTTTATGCATGGTTTTATTAAAATTCTAGTTGTTTCATGAAATTTCTATTTAGAATGCACAATCCAATGAGAAATAAATAATATAAAATCAATGAAAATTAAGAAATATCTCACTAAAAGTAGATTTTCTGCATCAATTTCTTTCAATCCTAGAAGTTTTGAAGATAAGTTAATGTCTAAAAAATTTATAGCTATTATTTTTTGATTTTTCAAACGTAAATTTCAACAGTTTCTTCATCAACGAACAATAGCTTGTTACATCTAGTGAATTCGAAGTATTTGGAAAATATTGTTATCGAATAAATTTATAATTAAATAATCCTGTATTAACAGAATCATCGATAATATCAAATTTTTGTCCATAACTTTCTAGAGCGGGTCAGACAATATTTAAAAACTTAAAAATACCGCTGAAAACTATTTTCTACATTTATTAAACAAAGAGGGAACTACAAATAAGAACATTTCGTAAATGTAGCAATTTAATGTTTGCACACGTAAATTCCTAACGCTTTTGTTTTCGCCAGCAAGCCTATCGCGAAATTCTCGTTTCTTGGGCAAAAAAAAAAAAACAGAAGAATTTTTTTCTTCATATTACCGATAAGTATAACGCGAGCGCAAAGCGACCCTGCTCCGCATTAAGGCTGCATAAAATCCTCGTCGAGATCGGCGATATGGTTGACAAACGACCAAATGACTCGGTAATTTAAAAAAAAAAAAAAAAAAAAAACAGAAAGATTCATCAACGGAACGAGTCCGTACGTTGCGATAAAAATCATCGATAAATTCGTTAAAACGCGTACACGGGGAGATGATTTTATTTTGCATAAATTATCCGTGTGAATGTTGCTGTATTTACCGGGAATGCAAGTTTTCAGTTTTAATCGGTATAATCTATTTGTCATGTTGTTTTGGTTCTTTATTGTTATATCCAAGATATTGCTATCTCTATTGTTATATAATAAGATCCTAATAGCAGCACAATGGGTGTGTCAAAAACAGCCGTGGATTTAATGGAACAGTCCCGATAGCAAAGCAATTTTTTACGAATCTCCGCCGACGTTTCGGAATGTTTATTATCAAGGCAGATTTACATATAATAAAAATATAAAATGAAAGTTTACAATAAGTGTAAAGGATTTGGTGTAACTGCCCAGATTCCCCCCCCCCTCGGAATTCAATTGAATATTAAAATAATAATTCGTTTTTCGACAAATTCCGCCCTCAATTATCTTTCGGATTCGAGATACTTCGAGCTGATTTGAAAATTTGGGCTTAAAGGTCCTAGCTTAAAATTCTTAATCACAAGACCTAAATTTTAACAGTTACTTAAATTGTCTTAGT
This sequence comes from Sycobia sp. Sy_11, assembly GCA_018907035.1. Lineage (NCBI taxonomy): Eukaryota > Metazoa > Arthropoda > Insecta > Hymenoptera > Epichrysomallidae > Sycobia > Sycobia sp. Sy_11. The sequence continues at coordinate 273,389 of JACCIC010000316.1, read as the reverse complement.
ACAATAACTGGAAATATACCCTAGCTCGAATGAATATAACTCGGGATATCGATATTCATGGTTTTCTTAGTTATTAGAGACAGATCTTACTGGCATAGTAGTAGTGTGCGACTTGTCTAATTAGTGCACCGTTCCGTACGTGATAACAGCTTAAGCTTCTTAAGCTAATTTAATTAATTAATGATCTACGATGAATTTGAATGATTTAGTATATATACATATATATATATATATATATATATATATATATATATATATATATATACCTATATGTAAAAAATTAGAGTAAAAAAGATTAACAAATATTTCTACGGATTTCGCAGGAGGAAGCTCCTACTATTATCTGTTTGCCATAAGGAATTTCATTTGAAAGCTCAATTCAAGTGAACACGGAAATACATAGACAGAGAGAGAGAGAGAGAGAGAGAGAAGTAGAAACAAAAACATAAATACGAGTGCAAATATAGAAACACGAAAAGTACATAATAAGGAAATTCGAAGGGGAACTTTTAAAGATCTGTTCAATACTACATTAAATGGGATAAGTGTATTGTTTTCTAATATCAATTATATCTTGTTAAAAAATAGACTATTTTAAAGCTTTTAACATGTAACTATAATTTACTCTACTTAATGATATAAAATGATACTATATATAGTAGTCATATACTGAATCAGTATACGAAGAAAACCTTATTAAAAGTCCCCGAAAATCGTTATTAATACGACAGTGTCGTTTAAATAACGAACATTTATTTCACAGAGGCACCTACCCCAGTTACTACTTTATTCGAACTACTATACATCTAGACCTCTAATATTCTATGGAAACAAAATTTGGTTGTATAGTCAAAAATCACGTGAAAATTAATTAACCGATTGCAATGAAATGTTGAGAGAATATATTTCTGGTATTGTCGAGTAGCGTAGGACAGATTTTGTTCGAAAATTGACGAAAAAAAAAGTATTCGCGTTATACTGCCCGCGCGCGCATTAATAATAACCTAACATTATTGGAGTTGTCCCATCTGACGCCAGATCGAAACACGCACCTTAGACTTTTTAGGCATCTGAAGTGTTCTTACTTAATATATAATTAGCAGCACGCGATCTACGATCGAACGATTCATTTCTGAGTAAAATAATTTGTTATTCGCTGATTCTTAAGAGATTGCCGTTGATAAACTGAGATAATTCGTGCTAGCAGTTTGACAATTATTGTCGAGCATTTTTAAGATTCATGAAAGAGGTGCCACAACAGTCAGTCCACGCTGCCGTCTCATTATTTTTGATCTACCCTTTCAATTCCAACGTTCTTCCCATCAAAAATTCTTTTCATATTACCTTTATTAAGATATAGGGTGAAATCTTTTAATTCGTAGGAATTGACTCTCGATTTACAATAAAACATCGGTTTTTCGTGAATTGAGATATCAGAAAATTAATTTATTCAATTATCAGAAAATAAAAATACATTTAAAAAATTATTCAAAGTGACTTTTTTACATTCCTTATAAAAATAATGTACTACAAGGCGAAGTCGAGACAATAGATAGATGCTGGTTCATAATAAAATTTCAGTTTTTCTCTAACTATTAACACGACCATTCGCCGATCGACTATTTTTTAATGGCATACTTACGTCGAATTTCTATCTGAATTTTCTATCTGCTCCTGTCTCCGGGAAAATTTTGAGACTAGATCGATCGACCACTCATCTGTTAATTTCTCACCGCAGCTTAATTTTGTATCCTCTGTATCCACCGCTGGCGTTCGAACAAGCGTTCATTGCGGTTTTGATATATCCTATATATATATATATATATATATATATATATATATATATATATATAAAGCGAACGAAGGAATTTATCGCCATATTTATACATGTCTAATAATAGAATAATAGAAATCGAGATAATGTCTGGACGATAGGCTAAACTATTTAATACCTGTACATATCTATACATATATATATATATATATATATATATATATATATATATATAAGATGAGCTTTTCGATCTCCCCTATCCTCAACCCCCCCCCCTTTTCCCTTGGAGATACGCGTGCAGCGCTCTGAATCCGGTCCTTTTGATCGGCTGGAAACTATTCGGGGGAAGCGCCACCAATCGCCGCCACCCACGAAGCTCGGGAACGAGTTCTGTCGGCGTGAACAGCGGTTCGCATATATACGCCCGGCAATTGCTTCCCGGGGCAACTTTTTCGGGGACGAGCGAGCGAGATAGAAGGAAGAGGACACCCGCTCGCGTGGCTCGCTCACCGATGAAATCTTGGTCGGACAAAGCGCCGGGCGCGCTCGTGAAATATCCCGCGTAACGGACGATTACCCGGAATTCCTCCTCCTCCTCCCAACCACCCCCCCCCGCCAAGGACAAATTAATGGTCCTGTCCGACTCGCTTATTCGGCCCGGGAAGTGCATTAAATGAGCTCTGCGCAACGGGGACGGGAAAATTGAGTGAGAGAGAGAGAGAGAGAGTAGTGCGAAAACTTTAAGCTGAATAGTTTTGTCGAGGATAGTTTCACGGGGAACGCTAAGGGAATATATGCACATATATGGTATATAACGAACTTATATCGCGAAGGCTTTAATTTTGATAATTACAAACCGGATCGCGGTGGCGAATCGAATGGATTAAGGTATATAAGAATGCGGGAGCAGTGCCGATTTTATCTAGGCGAGGGAAGGTTAATAACACACCGAGCATCTTGTGACTATTGGCCGCAATCATTGATCCACCGATTATAGAATATATATATAGATACATAATCGGTGGATATATATATATATATATATATATATATATATATATATATATATATATAAAAGAATGACGCGCAATATTAAATCGTATTTGTTCATTTGATGCTTTTAGCGTCCTTTCAATTAAATCTAATTCGAAATTGAATTGAAAACAGATTGGATATATAATATATATATATATATATAATTACATTAGGTTTTCGATTATAAATTGAAGAGAATTGAATATTATTCAAATTTTCTCGATATTTATCTGTTTTTCAGGTAAATAGTCATTTCAAAATTATGAATTTCTAGAGGCTACATCAATTCATAATAGATGTATAAGCAAATATTTACAGTATACCTAGATTTGTTCTAAATAAATAAATATTTGTTTCATATTGTATATTAAAAGTCAAAAAATATTATTTTTACTATGAAAAATTATTACACTATAAAAAAATATAAAGAAAAAATGTTAATACAATATAAATAAAAAATGCAGAAAGAAATACATAAATTATTTATCCTAAAATTAGCATTCTAGAAACCGAAGAATGAATTTATTATTATCAATCATCACATGCAGTAAATGATAATGAAATGAAATTTTTGTTTAAGAACATTGAATTCGAATGATAGAGGCTCATAGGGTTGCCAACTGTGTAAACGCGGCGGCGCACGGGGATTCCCCGCTACATGCGGCCGAAGTACTTTTTCCAAGAGAATTCGGGTCTTCGTAATGTAGCTGCTTCGTGTAGCTATCGAAAACGTTTCTCCTCATCTATATATATATATATATATATATATATATATATATATATATATATATATATAAATCTTAATTGTGAGAGACGCGACGACGACGCAGATGAGTCAAGTTTTAATGTGTCGGTTCAAAATTTGTTAAACAATAGCATAAGTTATTAAGCCTGTTTAAAGTTCGTAATTGAAACGTGGCTCGCGAGTGTACGGAGGAAATTTAATAGTACGGCTTTATATGCATCAAGTTAAAAGATTAGCATTTAATGATCGAGGGAGGTATCGTAGGCGAGCGACTTGTATCGTTTTCGAAAAAAATTAAATAAATAATACGAAAACAAAATAAAATAAAATAATGTCTTTCCCGTATTTAGAGACCGGATAATAAGCAATATTTTTCTGAACCGTTTAATACGACAATTACTGTGGATAATGCGAATGAAAAAGATGCCATTCATTCTCTGTGGCTCGCTTATTTTCCAATATGAAGAGCATTCAATTTTTAATAACGTCGAATCGGCGCATACCGCACGTCGTATGTTCGCTACAAAAATACGTGTGCACGTGTACGTGGACGTGGGCGCATGCCAGTCTGCGTCTCTGTGTGTGCATATGCGCACGATTGTCGTCGACTCTATTAAACCTCACTTTCATAACTGTACAACAGTTTAACTACATACCTTGAGCTGCTATAATGTGCACGTTGCGATTCCCGCTTATATATACATATAAAGTACGTGCATATTGAAGAGTTAACAATCTGTTTCTCCGACTATGGCAATTTATTGACGATGTAGATATGTTCGAAATAAAAGAATAATGGCAACAACAAAAAATTACGATAACGTCAATAATTTTTCTTTAATAATGGATCTTTTCCGCCGACACTTACTACGCTAAACAAATGTACAAGTTAAACGATAGTTCGGCGCTGGGGCACTGTCAAAAAGATTCTTATGCGAGGAATTAATATGGGATAAAATTATGTAACGCACAGACTTTATCACATATGCATATAAAGAACCACCTAAAGTGCCGCGACGAATAATAAACAATGGGTACCCCCCTACCTCTCGCCCAGAAATTCTCACCGCCCCTTTCGCCTTCCCCTTGAAAATCTCTACATTCTATGGTCGCGGTCTCGGATAGTAATACGTCCTGGAATGTCGTCTCATTCTTAGATCACAGCACGAATGCATATTATATATATATATATATATATATATATATATATATATATATATACATATAGGATGCCGCTACCACTATCGCATAAGAAATACCAATGCTCCCTCGTCTATATGTATAGTCAAATTGACATTGCCGTTGCGAGCGTGTAATTATAATTATAATTCTGGAATAATGGATTATTGGCGAAAGAGGTAGGAGGTGAGCGAACGGATTTCTGTATTATAATGGATCGACTTTGCTATACATACATAGTGGCGGATTAAGGATTTTCCCCGCCTCTAGGTAATATCGCAATTATCGTCCCCTGTTGGGCATGAAAAATTCACGTGGCAATTGTTCTTCCTTTTTTTTTTTTTTTTTTTTTTTGATAATACGTACTTCTTTACCAATTAATTTGTTCGTAAAGCTGAAAAGGCGTATAGTACGGAATCTATATCTCCGATAGGTGAAACGACGTGGTCGATGAGTTAAAGAAGTTATTTAAATTGATCAATTAAAAATTTTTGGAGTTACATATTCATAACTTAATCTGCACATACACACGCGCGTGCAGTTGACTTGTCCGTCGTAATCAGAGTCGTTTCATGTACGAAATTCTGATATCATGACCAATACCGAAAGAAAACAATCTGTGTATGATTAATATATACGTCAATGACACGGAAAGTGCTACAAATGGACAGTATGCGCAATATTTGACATTCTTAGTTTTTCCTATATGGTCAATCATTCCCTGACCAGCTTTCGTTCATATCCATATTATTATCATGATTATTACTTTAAGAAAAGTTTTTTTCAAATTTTCCGGATTTCTCTAAAATTAAGAAAAACTACACGAAGCACCTCTCCAAACAAGCAAAATAAAAACACGCTGCTTTCGACCTAGAGCAATTGTTTACGCGATGTTGCAATACGCTTAAAAGTACTAACTTTATGTACATATCCATACATAAAACATTCATAGATATATGCCTTTCTTTTAACACATCCCACGCGATATAACTGTATAAATCAATTTTATTTTTTGCACCTGTAAATTTACTGTGAACCCCATCCATAAACTACGATACATCGTGTATTATCCGCGGCACGGGCGTAAAAACACGGGGAATTTATGCGGACGCACGCTGGACACGCCGATCGATCGGGCGCGAGGATGTAAAAATCGCGGAACAGCGCGTAGCGGCGCGCGCTGCTACTTTGATTTTCTTACAGCGTTAAAAAAAAAAAAAAAAAAAAAAAAAAAGAACGCGCCCCGCGGCTATACATGTTAGGATCAAATTTCAAGCATGGGCAGGTTAAAAAAAAAAAAAAAGAATAGGAGCGAGATTTCGTACGCCTTAGATATGCCCGTGTAAAATTGGCCCTTACGCTTATACTATTGTTTAAAAAAAAAAAAGCATAGTTATATGCATACATTCAAATTTGCGTTTTAAAACGTTGATTATTCCTGTTTCATAATATTCAAACCAATAAATGAATAATAAATAAAACACGAATAAATAAATTATTCTGTCTTTTTTTTTATACAATTTCCAGCGCTCTCGCGTAATAGGCGCGCAAAGTTCAAGCTTTAAAAATAAATGCGACAACGATCGTTTATTCCAGTCAACCGTCAAACTATACAACCGCAAAACAAACAACCCTCGAATATAATTTAATAAATATTTTTGTATAAAGCCTTACAGTCTTTATAACGTAATATATTAACAACAATAACGACGAAGACTCTGAAATAAGACTTATTACTAAAAATAAATTAGATTAAAAATTAAAAATAAAATCATGATGAAATAAAATAAAAATAATAAAAATAATAAAGTATATTCTGTTTTAGTGGAGGACAACCAGACTGTCTCTACCACCTTATTTTCTCCTTTGGTGCCCGACGTTTCGAACCGCTACGGTTCGTCCTCAGGAACTAAACTAAAATGAAAAACCCAGCATGATACTTTATATACCCCGTCCCCACTCTGAATTTATTGTTATAATATTTATAGGACCTTCTTAACTTAAATGTAAAACATAACTTTTATATCGATAAAGAATGATAAGTGTTGTCCACTTTACTTGACTCTGACATTAAATTTACATTATTGGGATTCTTCAAAATATTAATACTTTCAAGAATTTCCCTTTTATATCCACCTTTAATATCTTGCTCTAAAATGTTTACATTTTCAAAATCGAAAGAATGTAACGGGTCTAAACTATGTTCCTTTGGCTCGGTTGTACCATTCGTGTTTTATCAGCTACACTGATGCTCATGCATTCTTTGTTTTAGGTATCTACCCGTTCGACCAATTTAATATTTGGCACAGTCATTACAATTTATTTATATTTGTATAGCACTAACTCTTTAAAACATTTATTATCCTTATTTTAACAATTTTTAAATAGTCTTCTGATTTTATTATTAAAATACAACAAACAATTATTAAAATGTTTATTAAAAATAAAAGAATATTTCTATATATATATATATCTTTCACTAACAAAATACAGTTTATTATTTTTATTTTATTTTATTTCATCATTATTTTATTTTATTATTTTTAATAAATTAATTTAATTTATTTTTGGTAATTAGTATAAAGTTTTATTTCAGATTCTTCGGAGGTGATAATAAATAAGGGCAGTATGCCTGTCATTATTTTAGTTAATATATTATATCATAAAGACTGTAAGGCCGATGAAAATATTTATTTATTTAAATTCAAAACAGTCGACATAAGTGCAATGTTTAATTTTGACTCTAGAATCTCATGGAAAATTGCATCACGCAGTGCCGGAGTCGTAACTGGGTTTTAGGTCGCTTTGTGACTCAGTTAGTTCCTTCAGCCACGTCATTTTCCTAATGTCAATGACATTACATGTAAATATAAGTACAGGTTAAACAGTTGCTTTATAAACAGCGTTGCGTATCATTGATTGCAAGACTTACGCAGGCCTCCCGACAAAGTCCCAGGTGCTATGATTGTCGAACGTGCGATTTGCACGATGGCTTATGTTTGTTATAGAGTTGTTGAGGAAAACGACTTTATACACACGGTTTGGCCATAATCCATGATCCAGATAATGTTGCCTCTTTGCGTAAGTGATAAATAAATGAATTTAATTATAATTTAACCCCTTTTCACGTCTATTGATCATCCAACTTTGCTCTGTAGACCTAAAAAAAAGTTCATAAAATGTACGAGGTTATTGTAATGAAAGGCTTGTAATGCCCAAGGGGAGCTTTATGAGACTATACGCTCTAGCGATCATTCTAATTCGCTGCAAAGCTTTACTTTTGACAGACTAAGATATATTTTTATAAAAAAAAAATGAAGAAGGAAGAAAAAAAATAGAATAATAATACGCAATAATTACTTTATTAACGCGCGACTAATTAAAATTCGCGTTCTTTCGCTGCATCAGCGTCTTTTTTTATTATTGTCGTTGCCGATGTCTTTTCATCGTCGTTCCCGCGAAAAACAATGGAGGAGAGGAGAAAGAAAAAAAAAACAAAAAAAAAAAAAAAAACAAAACAAAACAAAAACGAATACGACCGAGAGCCTCGCGTCCGCGAGCTCGTGGCTATGCGATGACTTATTCGTAAATTAAAAATCGCGCATTGTCGCTCGCTCCATTATGATACAACGTTGAACGCGACCGCGGGCGGCACACGGGAGGCGAGTTTATGAAAATTCAAGTTTCAAACGTGAAATGGGCTGCCGACCGACGATGAAAATGCGAATTTAACGAGACTATTTTTCGCTTCGACGTCTATATATGTATTTATATGAAGAAAAGTCGATTTTATTATTATCATAACAAAACTGAAAAATCTTCAAGCGTGAAAAAAATTTCGAGCATTTTCATTTTTAAACGAATTTTCTTTTTATTTTTATTCCGGACAAATTGAAAGATGGTATCAATCCAATTTTTATTTTAAACAGATCTGATGGAGCCATATCTGTGAAAAAAAAATTATTTTTTTTTCTCCTCTTCAATAGAAAGTTTTTTTTTATTATTATTATAGTGGTAAAATTTTATTGAAACGATTCTCTAAATGGAAAAAAATGTTAACGAATTCAGAAAGATACGAGGTCGTCTGCGGCGGGTCGATGTATGAAGTTGTGAATGACCGGCTGAATTCTCTCGATCGGCAACTTCGAATTCGAACGTTCGCTCGATTAATGCGATCGCAGCTGGGCAAACAAAAAAAAAAAAATTAAAATCAGAACCATTTCGTTTGAAAAAATTTTGGGAGAGTCTTTAGAAATGAAGGCTTGTTGGAAATTTCTGCCGTAGTTCTTTATAGCTGCCCACTGTAAATGGCAATGATCGAGCAAAAACGACGTTCTACTTCGTTGTCAAGCCTGAATTAATCAATAAAATCTATTCTCATTATAAAATATATATAAAATATCGTCTGTTTGAAAATACACAGCATCTATATGAATCCTGACAAATAGACAGATACACACACATAAAGAGGGAGAGAGAGAGAGAGAGAGAGAGAGAGAGGTATTGAAATTAAGCAAGATAAAAGAAAAAATTTGAAAATAAACTTTATAAATTTTATCGCTTAATCTTTCCCCCGCCCACGGAAAACATTTTCCCTCTTGAATGCTTAAATCGCGGAAGGCCGCATTTTCTTCTTTTCATCCGAATGCTTTGGAATCATTCTCCTACGACTAATAAAAACGTAAGGAACTCATAAAAGCTCCGATAAAAAGCACAAAGCAGGTGCTCGCCCAATTAAAACGAATTACAGTCATCCGGTTCTCCCCTCCCTCCCATCCGCTTTCCCCAAGTCCACAATCCCATGCAATGTGGCCGCAACAGACGCACTGTCTCGTCGTCGACCTCTCCGCTATTAAAAATATTCAATCGCAAATATAAGTTAAAAATCCCATATAAGCCTCTCTCTCTCTCTCCTCCCTCTCAATATTTCTCTTTAAAACCGCGCAATTCCATGCACTCCTCCCCCTAACGCCGCCGGGCAATAATGGAGAAAGAGCGTTGAGGAGGGGTGGAGGCGCGAAAAAAGATATTATAATATTCGCGAATCACAAGTCAAAGTAGTGGGAGGGGGAGGAGCGATGCCGAAGCGCAATTTTCCATCGCGCGAGACCTTGCTTTGTATTTTATATTTCGCATTTCTAGAAATATCACCGTAGTTCTATATATTTAATTTATATATATATATATATATATATATATATATATATATATATATATATATAAGGGGCGAACACAACGATTGAAAACATGGGATATATAAAGCAAACAACAACAACAACAACAATAATAATAATAATAATAATAATAATAATAATAATAATAATCATAATGGAAACGATCGCGCGCGTATGAGTTTCTGCGGTTCTCTTACGGGTGTTTAAAAGCGGTTCCGAGCATTATATCGGAGATTTCCAGGCATATGCGCGGCGGACCTTCATGTCGACGTATAATATACGCATTTATATGTATATATAAATACATATATATATATATATATATATATATATATATATATATATTCATAGTTGAACGGTATAAACTTTATTCGGTGCCATGAGGTCTGCGTTGCCATTGCTCGCATTATAATATCGTCGGCGTCGAAGACGCGGAGATGTCGCCGGGAATAATATGAGATTTTTAAGGAGAGCAGCGCAAAATATACCGAGTTTTACCGTTTCACAAAGGAATGGAGAATTGAAATTTGAGCAATTTTTTATTTAAAAAAACGTTTAGCACGAGAGAATAAAAAATTGTCCAAAAGTTTAAATATTTTTTACTTACAAATGGAATTTCGTTTCATTCCCATTTAGCGACGAACGTTTGATCGAAAACGTTTTGTAATGTACTTATGAAATAGAATATGTTCTATTAGTTATTAATATTATTATGACACAGTTTAAAGAAAGTAGACTTTTTTTATCACCTGATTAGAATGCCTGGTTTGTCGCAAAGATTTAAGCGCTTCTTTGATCTCAGAACTGATATTGAAATGTCAGGATTTCGAGATAACCCATCTATAATCTTCTAAAAAACAATTTTGAAAACGTTTGAGGTTATGTTCAGAGATCATTTGGAACGAATTTTATCCATTAGTACTACTTATTTCACCAATAAGTACTGCTATTCCTTTTGAAAATCAACTGTTGTTTGCATCTATTTGTTTTCCTTACAAAGCCATTCTATTGTAATTCAATGTCATTCCGTAAGGGATCGTCTAACAATTTCGTAAGGCTATTTTGAGCCTTTCTAAAGCCCCCATGTCCTCATCATTTAATCATTGCACTTAGATAGCTTTTTCATATCTAATCTTTCATACAATGTTGCAAATAGCTAAATAGCTGATACGAAAAAAGGTTACGTTAACAGGGCTATGCAAGTTCATGATTTACCATCCGAGATAGATACCCATCCTTTGAGAGGGTTGCGTAGTACATAAATCGCACAGTGTTAAAATCAACTTGTTAACTAATATTCGTCTACGTTGTTCATCATGAAAGCTGGAAAATCTTGCGAAACTTGTGATTTTGAGGTTAGAGCAGCCGTAAATATATTTATAGATTTTGCCTATTGAACGCAAAATTTGGGGATGGGGGAGAAGGTTCTCAGTGTTACACATACGAGTATCAATAAGGAAGATGCGTACATCGTGAATATGAAACAAAAGAAAATAGATTTGTATATCGACAGTTAATCATCGGTTTTACAGTTTTCGCAGAAGGGCTGAGGAAAATTCTACTGCTTTTTTATTTGTATTTAGATACTTCAATTTTTGGAAAAACACGGTCTTTTTTCGTACGATCGCGGAAAAACTTTCCTCATTTCTTCACGGTTATAATTCATTCGCCGAAGTCTAAGAATCATAGTACCACGCCCGGCATTATCGTCGGCTTTACGATTGATTTTTCATGCACATTTTTAGTGTCCATTACCCCCGCCGATGATTTATGATTGGAATTAAATTAAAAATGTTTATTCCATACTTAAACTAAAGTTTATTATCTAAATCCACTTTACTCATGCATAAAATTCAGGATATATTATATTTTATAAATTATGAAAGAAAAAGAAGGAAAATTCAATTAAATTCAACGTCTCCATTCGCCGCAACACGTGTGTTTGAATTTTCATCTATTTTTCTTTGCTCATACGCGACAAATACGAATAGCGTCATCCGCGAATATATAGAACTAAGTGGATTATTAAAATATAGGTCGATTGCGACGTAGCTCGAGCCAAAAAAGCAACAGAAATTCCGGACTTAGTCGACGCAATGCGAGAAATTTTTGTAATATTTTTGCAATGTTTTCACATAGTATAGATTCGTTGTAATTAAAATAATTTGTAAAATATAACAAATAGATAGAGGTCTAAAATAGTATTGCCTTACAATCCCTTTAATCGGCACTTATTCAATTGGGCGAAATTGTTTTTTTTTTCCTAATATTAAACAAATAACAAAATTGTAATGCTTGATTCATACATGTAAAATTACGTTTAGTCATTCGCTATTTGCTAACGGAATGACAATGTAGAATAACCGAGTTTCGAGATAAAGTGAGATAATAAAGTGAGAAAAATCCTCGTGTATTTCCAACAGAAACTGCAACGTCGGAGAAAACTTCATTTATTTCTGAAATTTTAATTCTATTATACATTTGAAGAAGAAAAAATAGTCGCAAACAAAAAGGGAAGAGAAAAACAATTATTAAATAAAGGAAAAAAAATTACTGAAAGGTACTACGACGATTGAGAAAGAATAATTAAATATACTTAAAAGAATGCACGAATTTCTGAATTCTTTCACATTTGTTGACATATATATGAGGATTAAACAAGTTTACTATAGCAATCGTTACGACAGACATCTTTTTTCTATTGCACTTATTTGCTTATTTATTAGGAATTTTCTAGTCTTTGCTTAAGTGTCACATAAAAATTTATGACGATATTGACCAGTTATAATAAACTCAGCGATAATTTACAAAGTGTACAATATATGACATTTACATAACGTTCTAAATTTAATTAATCTTCACGATGTAAAAAATGAATTAAGATAAAATTGTACATTTAATAATAATAAACTAAAGCCGCCATCTGAAAAAAAGTACAAGAATGTTTAAATATTATAGCGTCAATTTAAGTGCCCGAAAATGAAAAAAAAAAACCGTTGTCGAAACGTTGCGAAGAAAAGCGTATCAATGTTGAACTGGTTGAGACATGGAGGGAGAAAGAAAGCATACCTTTAATTTATACACCGACATGACTGATAAATTTACCGACATTATACGATCGTATCTCACGATTTCCATTATACGATGGTACACAGTCGCGGGTCGGACAGAAATATCGGCCAAAAATAATAATGTACAATTTCGTTCGAAAGTCCCGGTCAAATTGTGAGAATATTACGGCCGCAGCAAGCAGACTGAAAGGATTTAAAACAATGCCTCTTCCCTCCCTCGGGAAAAATGGTCAATTGTACACAAATATATAAGCTGCATACAGAAGATTTCGTTCCAAGGTATTATTATGGTAATAAATTTCATGCTAAATGAACTTTATCGACCCGTCAAAGCATTTTATAGAGAATTTCATCACCTCCAACCGAATATATTGACAATTTTGTCAGATGGTAAAAAAAAACTATGTTCAACTGACGTTTAAGACTCGATGGTTGTGTTCTTCCTTTAAATGGCCACCTCTCTATATTCTTGGCATGAGATGCAAGTGGGAATAATGTTTCCAACAGAAAACCAAAAATTAAAAAGTAATTCTATCCGGAATTTGCGAAGAACTTTTTTTATTATTATTAATCATTGAATGACTATATATGTATGTATGTATATATATATATATATATATATATATATATATATATATAATGTTCATTTATTAGTATATCTATATATAACATATATATAGACATTATCCGCAGAAATTGGAGTAAAAGCTTACTAATATTCTCATATACTAACATATGTGTACATTAAACAAACGTTAATATTGAAAATAATTAACAAAAGAAGTCTTTTGAAGAAAAAAAAACAACGTTGATCCTCAAATAGCCTACGTCCTTGACCTCGTGGCCATGGTGAAAGTCGACATTAGTTGGCTTCCTTTTACAAGAGCATCGGTGATATATTTTTTCCCGGGGGCGATAAAACTGAAAGACACGCACAGATACGCACACGCGCACACAAACGGAGAGAGAGAGAGAGAGAGAGAGAGAGAGAGAGAGCGAGAATCTGCGTACAATTTATCAATCACCTAATTACACGCAGGACTCGGCTTTCTTCGTTCCCCTTGTTCGGCCGAATAAGTCGATTGACGATCCCAATTTCGCATCGGTCACACGTACGTCGGTTAATTTCCTCGCGGTCGTAAGCCTGCACTGATCGTGAAAAATCTGCAAATTTAGTGAACTTTCAACGATTTCGCATTTAAAATCGGATAGAAAGCAGGGTGTTTAGAGGAAGCAATAAGGTGGTAGCAATAAAATCGATAATGGATCGACGAGCAAGGGGAAAGGGAGTAATAAAAAAAAAAAAAAAAAAAACTGAGGACGGATGTAGGTGGTCGCGCGCGCACGCATGTGATGAAAAAAATTTTCTCTGCCACGCGTGCGTTTAGCAAAACCGTATCGTTGTTATTACTAAGTAATAATTTTATTAATAATTTATAATTGAGTAATAATTAATTAATTCTTATTATTGAGTAATAATAAAGATTATATGAAATAATGATCGAAAATTACATTTTCTGAAGGCAGACAGTTGTACAGAAAACAATAACAATTACATTTTGCAATGCCGCCGAATTACAAATTTTATAATTTGACAAATATGAATTGATAATGTTACCTGATGTCATAATATATACCTTTTTTTTTACCTTAATATTATTCAGAGTCTATAAAATTGGAATCGTACTTATGATCCATTTCTATTGGTTGACATATAAGCTTCAATTTAAAAAGTACACATAGAAAACGCGAATATAATTGTTTAAAATTTCGACATGCATTTAGTTAATAAAAAAATATGTCAAATTAATGGTTTCGTCTATTTTAGAAAATGTGGTAATCATAACAATTTGAAAGTCATTAGTAGCTATATATATGTACATACATGCATATATATATATTTATATATAATGAATCTTAATTCGTGTACCTTTCTACGAGTTTTTCCCATTTAAATATTTAGTCGTTCTACCGGGAATGTTTTAAATAGTTAAATTACCGAGGTTTCGGATTTTTTTTTTTATTTCATCATTAGAAATCCGGGCACTTTTCGAATTTCGCCTACAGCGTTTCGTGTATTTTTAACGAGTTCATGAATTTCTTGATTCACATGCAATTTTCATAGATGATAGCATATTAGAGTATAAATATTTCATTTTTCGTTCTGAAAAATTAATTTGACAATCTCGGATAAAAATAAAAATACGAAAAAAAACACTTGTAACGCACGTACAGTAAGATTATAACTCTATATGCGTGCATCATCAATACAATTTTCTAGTATCAAATAAATAATCGACAATGATTAAGTTTATGTATATTAAATTTCAATTGATATAGCAATATGAATAATATAATATAATTGAATGTGTAACGTAACCGAATTAAATGCCAGAGAACGTCATTCATTGAGCGTGTGGAATAAAGCTTCCAATGAAGCGCCGATGAATTTTCACGCATATTAGAAATTCTTATTTTGCATAAAAATAAGCATCGTTCCTCGACTATAATTATAATAATTAATTAATAAAAACAATTCAAACGTTGAATATAATCGCGCAAATTATCCGGGGCATTCGCGTATTATGGCCATGATATTATTAATTTCGTTAATTATAATTGTTAGCGAAGTTGCCTATTAATTTAATGACGATTAAAATGTATAAGACTCATTGGTAAACTCGACCATCAATTAATTCTCCCGAAGTGCGTCCCTCCCCCCCCCTCTCTCTCTCTCTCTCTCTCTATAGATGGGATCGATTGGATTAAGATTCGAATGATTAGTCTTATTATTATTATTATTATTATTATCATTACCGCTATTATGATTCGAAAGGTATGAATGAACTTTCGATTAGACGAGCGCGACGACCGGCTATTATATTATTAAGACAAAAGTTTCATGGATATAATGCGAACAAGGGAGTCGGTCATGTAAAGCGATTATAACGTATATATGCTTTATTAAATTCATTTGATGCTCGACGCGCGTTCCTCTCTCTCTCTCTCTCTCTCTCTCTCTCTCTCTTTCACCCGCGAGTTAATTAAAATTAAACAGATATCGGATTTCGCTTATTTATTGAATTTATGAAAATCTCTCGTAAAAACTCTGTAAATTCTAGCGCGTAACCGAAATAAAAGTAAAAGAAAGAAAAAACGTTTCTACCCACAAAGCTGTACAAATAACGTTTACTCCGAAACTTTGCATATGCATATCTTAGCGAATTTTCCACTTTATTCTTAACCTTTTTGAAGTTTTACGATGTCGAACTTTACTATTCGAACAATGAGCCCGCGGAGCGGGAAGGGGAGAGAGGGGGTGTGGATCAAAGACGTTTCTTCGTCTATTCCGGGAATAAGCCCGGAACTCGAGACCAAAGTGAAAATTTGTTACCTGAACTATATCTGCGCAATTGAAAACCCAGCTCGGGGTCCAAGTGGAAATTCATGCAAATACTTGAAAGGTAAATGTTGTAGATCGAATTAGTTGGAACACACACGCACGCACACGCACACGCACACACGCACACACGCACACGCGCGCGCGCGTATATATATATATATATATATATATATATATATAGTTATAGCGTTCGGAGGGGTTAAAATTAAGCGACGAGGTAGTTTATTGGGCTCTGACTGTTGACTTTTTAGCGCCAACTAGTTTATCGTTTAATCGCGTGAAACTCTATATATTATTTAAAATTATTATATTCGAATTCGAACGATGAAAGCGGTTACGTTATTTGAGCCGTGATTTCAGGAGTTTTAATCGCTCGACGGGCTTATTGCATCGATCAAATTCAATAGACGTGCCGTAATTCATCATCGTTTATTCGCGATTTTCACGTATCGAAGAGTGATCATCACCAAGTGCCTTTTTACGAGAAATATCTTCTCAGCGCGGTGCGAATGACGCGCGGATAGTGGAAAAATTAAGGTAAATTAAAATTGTTTTGATTCACGACAAAATTCCAAGCTATTCTACGCGGCTGTAGCTCACGACGGTGCGTAGATTGGAATCGTTTTTTCTTTTGGCTTCTGCGTTTCAGCACGCAATCCAAATCTCGGCGTATTGGTCGACGTATATTAAAAAATCCAATAATTGCCAATAAGTCGTAATTCACCGCAAATTTTGTCAATTTTTCCGGGATATAGAGAGGGACAGATAGAGAGAGAGAGAGAGAGAGAGATAAAGAGAGTCGCTAGTTATATGCTATAAATAGGGTTCAAAATTTGTGTATGTATGCGTTTGTGCTTCTTCTTCTCTCCCTCACTCCCTCTCTCTCTCTCTCTCTCTCTCTCTCTCTCTCTCTCTCTCTCTCTCTCTCTCTCTCTCTCTGTCCTTCTCTATATGTCTGTGTCTATCTCTATCTATCTCCCTCTCTTTGCATCCTCATTCACAAAGCCCGCTGCGGTGAGTTTAATTATACGAGCATTACTGCGTTTGCGTTTGAAGATGAGAGGAGTTGGCGGGCGAACGCTGTGTACCGAGGCCTCTGCCGGTCTAATAGAAAAAAAAGAGTTTAGCGGAGGCAACGGAACGCGAGGAACATACGCCATTATCGGTTTTGGATTAACGTACATTATTTAATTTATATGTATATATATATATATATATATATATATATATATATATATATGGCTTGAAAATTTATCCGAGCACATACAGTTGAATCGGCCTATCGTTTTGCGGTCTCGTTCGGCGTTGCGACGCAACAATATCAAAGGACGTCCATATATCGTATAATTGCATATTCCGAGTGACTGTCGCGCGTACGGGTCTGAGAATTCTTGACGGCAAGGCCGCGATTACAACTCTTAGACGCTTTCAGACGCCTGTCTGCCGTGCAGGTTTCCCAGGTCGAGTCCGTCGAACGCTGCCGCTGGTAATGCGGCTCGTACTTAATGAAATTTAAACGAAGGCCCAGAATTTATCATTAAACGGCGTTTCCCAGATATTCTCGATGGGCCGCTGGGAACGGTGTAAGAGTCGAAACGTCTTCCAAATTTCCGGCAATTTCCAAATAATTGCTAATGCATTTAAAACGCTCTCGATATACCTTGAATATATTTGGGCATTGTCCTTTTTGCAAACGAACGCTCGTAATTACAATCCAATGACCAAACATGTTTGTTTCCAATTTGTAGCGGTCCAATAATAATTTCTCCGAGTAATCTGAGATCTTTTTTCTCATTAATTAATTTTAAGAAGTTTTAAAATGTAAAAAAAGAAGCCTTTAAATTGTTCACCAGCCATTAAATAATGATCTCCTAATCGAAGCTTGTGAATATTAAATAATAATTGCTTTCGATTTATTATTATCTTTGATCGACTTAAAATAGTGGCAACAGCTAATCGATACAATCCAGGTAAAATCATTGCCTAAAAGACAACTAGATACTTAATTATCTACCAATTATTCAAGATTCACATTAGTACAATTGCATGCGATTAGTTATACATATTAACCCTTAGTGTATCGGGATTTTAGATATTTCCAATGGATCTTGCTTGTATGAGAAAGTGCTGATAGGTCCCCAATTTTAACCCAAACTGAGACTAAATCTTTACGAGTCCATGTTGTATGTGTGTGTGTGTGATTCATTCATAATTGATCTTCTGTATAAAATAGGCATTTTGTACGGTTATTAAATAAATTGGGCTAGCAAAAAGCTTCCATTTCATTCCATAAGCTTGACACAGAAGATGAAAAAATTAATATTCGTCAAATTAATTTAGCCAATTCATGGATGAAATTAACAAAATTAATTTGAAATGTCAGTTATTTATCAAAAGGAAATCAATAAAATTTTGTCTATATTTGATATGTACTTGGTCCGTTAGACACATACGTTTTGCCGCACTCTGCAAAATTTATCCAAATTTAGCTTGAGATGTATGGATGATTAACTTTATTGAATAACTCGTCCGAGCCCCGTTTGATTTTTTCCCTTTTTAACACACACGTTCGTCGAGAAAAGCGTGGAAAATATGGCGAAAATGTATATATATATATATATATATATATATATATATATATATATATATATATATATATACTAAATTCAAAATTTCAACATTACGGCCGAATTAAATAATTCCCAGATGGATAACTATTTTCAATGTATAATTTAAATTGAAAAGGTGTAAGCGAGGAAATGGAAATACGCTGATAATCGACAAACCGAAAATGTTTGTTATTTCCTCGCAATTCATGGTATCATAAAAAACAAACCTTCAAAAAAAGGCACTGTCCGTATCACTTTCTCTCTCTCTCTCTATCTCTCTCTCTCTCTCTCTCTTTTTCACTTTCTCTCTGGATTGTTATGTCCTATCGCAATATATATATATATATATATATATATATATATATATATATTATAGATATATATAATTTCGACTGGTTTTTAAAACATATTATAATATAAATTATGATATATATTTTTAACATATATATATATATAGATATAATAATGTAAATAATATAAATATATTTACATATATATGTATATAATGTACGTTACAAGAAAAACGATAAATCCAAAATGAAATTATTATCACGAACCACCGACGTTCCGTTGAGTTCTAGCGCCTAAAAATATATTAAATGAAGCCACTAACTTCAGTATCGAGACTGATAGACCTTATGTATTAACCACCTTATACAGTCGCTAGAAAAAGATTTTTTTCGCTTGAAAAAGACATAATATTGGTGATGCCGTCCTTTCGCAAAAATACAGATTATACTCGGGATTATACGTTTTAGGATTTAGCATCTGACATTGAGAAATAGGCAGACAGAGAAAGAGAGAGAGAGAGAGAGAGAGAATAGAGATAAAATATGTCCATTCCATTTCAAATCTTGACACTATTATTATATAGGTTAAATACATGTCAAATGAAGCTCACCGTCCATTTCTTCATGTTCTCTCTTTCTTTCGTATCAGATTCCGATATATAAAAAGCGCGCAAAAGTTGTGGATGGGCAAAAAAGGAGACAAATCTGTAAAAGAAATGATATGATATATATATAGAAGATGAAAGCTGATTAAAATCATCGGATCTCCGTAATTCGAAAGAGTTTCTCCTCGACTACAATACATATATAATAATCGCAAGAGAATTAAAGAAACATAGAGCTAGAGTGGAGAGAAAGAGAACAAGAGAGAGAGAGAGAGAGAGAGAGAGAGAGAGAGAGAGAGAGAGAGAGAGTAATGTGTAGGAGGGAGTAATCGGTGCACCAACATACCTTCCGGCTTATTGAAAATTGTGTCTTATGCGGTGTTCTCGAACACAGACAGAGAGAGAGAGAGAGAGAGAGAGAGAGAGAGAGAGATAGAGAGAGAGGGGAGATGAATCGATCTTTTCATTAGAGCGGCCTAGACCGACGCGCGCGCCCGCGCGCGAATCAAGCAAGGGCAAAAAGTCGGTCTGCAGACCGAGGCCCGGAGCTCGGTCCAGTAGACCTCCCCAGCCCCCCATCCCCCCGTCCAGCCCCGTTCCACTGTTCCGTTTGAATATAGATCGCCGACAAGCCGCCGACGAAGCGAACTTGCCTCCCAGAGAAAAGAGGATGTAGCCTCCACTCTTTTTAATCGATACACGCCGCGTCCATGTATGTATATATATATATATATATATATATATATATATATATATATATATATAAAATAGATTGACTGATCAGCGTGCGAGCACCGTAGATAAAATCCACGTTTGACCGAGCTCCGCGCGCACCGATATGACAAGAGTATCAGAATATATTACGGGTGGTCACTGATATTCCTCGTAACCTAATTTACCGTAAGCATTCATATTTCAGTTAACGAATTCTATATAGAACATTTATAATTACACAATATATATATATATATATATATATATATATATATATATATATATATATATTTATGTACATAGATTTTGCACGGACCTTCTCTTAAAAAAAGAAAAATTTTCTCGGAAAAGAATATATAGGCACGTATGCCATCATACTATTCCATTATTATATATTACCCTCTTTGTAAATTAATGCGCTGTTACATGTGGAATGAGTGAGCGAACTCATTAATAAACAAAACTGCTCAATAACGTTTTAAGGTTAGCTCAGCTGAAATTATTCTACTGTATATGGTGTACAATTGAATACCATCTTCAATAACCCTATTAAATTGCATAGATATTCAGCGGTCCAGTACGGGTTTCATTCAAGTAATATACCCGTTACAAATTATAATCCGACATCTCTGTGATTTCGTCGGTTGCGCCGAATATCTGATACATTAAATCCAATCTCGATTGAATACAACACCACGGAAATCGTACTAATATAAAGGAAAATGGGATATCTATTTATCAGTCGCATCGTTCTACAAAGCTAAATTTTTGCAAAAGTATTTACAAGCTTTAAACGTATATGTAGCGTGGAAATCTGCGTCACAGTGTCTTTTAGCCACTCCGTATGGATGATAAGGCTTTCGTTGCCATCGCTTCGTGGCAAAAAACGGAATCTAATCGACGATAAATCTCGCCGCATATGGATATGAATTATCGGATTTATCGCCCGGCCGAAGCGCGTGGGAAAGGTCGAATTGGGCGTGCCATGTTTTCAGATGCCGGCCAAAGAGCTCTGCCGATTTATTCTTGACTTTCTTTTTTTACAACCTCTCGTCTGGGCGTACGGATGGAGACCAAGCATCAACGCGTCCATATCATTCCAGCGTCCCACCCCTGCCCCCGCTACCCCCTGAAAAATCGTCTCCGCGATGTCTTCGAACCGCTTCTGTCGCTCCTCCATCCCGCTCCACTCTCCAACTGATCCTCGCACCGGTTAGAATTTTTTCTCCTTCGTTTTATCGATAAAGGATATAAATTTCATCGGTCCCCGCTGTCATAGTCCCGCGCAATGGAGACAGAGGCATTCTCTCCACTCTCGCTTTCCGTCTCTGTCTATTCGCGGAGGGTCGCCACGCCGCCCTCTGTCCTCGTCGCCGTTCTTCGTGGAATAAAATCGAGGGAGAGAAAATAGAGGAGGCACGCCTCTCGAGGAGGACGACGGGAGCGAGCGGCTTGAGGGCGGCGGTGCGGAGGGGGGGAGGTAACGAAAAAAAGACGATCGTGAAAGAGGTGTGCGTCGAAGAAGCGTTTCCCACCCTGCCTTCTCCCCCGAACGCGATCTCGGCGAGCCCGGCGATAAGCGAAAAATCCGCGAAAATTGCTTTCCGACCTCCTCCGTCCCCCAGGCTCGGGAACAGTAGCTTCGTCCCTAATATAGAGAACGCGACGTCGGGCCTCTCCGTCTCTCCGCCCCTGCTCGCGCTCTCTTTCTCTCCCTGTCTCCGTCTCTCTCTCTCTCTCTCTCTCTCTCTCTCATCCTCCACCTCCGTCCCGAGGCCCGCGGTAGACCGACGTCCTATAGGGATAGAGATGACTCCGTGGCGGACGAGCCTCGCTTTCGCGTATTTTTACGATCGACGCCGGAAATTTTCTTACGGTCGCTCGCAATGGGCGGCGCGCCTAGGGGCGAAGGGAATCGCGGCTTAACGGGACGAGCCTTTGCTCTGTATACGTATGTACACATTGTCAACGATCCGTTAAGACAGAGGGGTCTCGCACAATTCGTGCGATGCTTGTTTGGACGAAAGAGCGTGAGTGAGAGAGAACGGCGGGGGGGGAGGGGGGGTGTAGCTCGAAGATTGGAAAACAGGTTGTACATAGGTATGCAAGATTTTTTTCCCGCCACTCCTCACTTTACGAGGAGTCGTATCGTTTTATAATCGAATCGATATGGAATAACCACGGAACTGCTCTGATCCCCTTTATCCCTTCGTTTCATCCTCGTATTCATATTTTTCCTGTCCTTTTGCCTTCGCGAATCGATCCAATAAAATGCTTCGAATTATAAAAATTCGAGCCTTGCGCGTCGATTTTTTTTTTTTTTTTTTTCGTTGCGAGACCAGACCGCCTTCTTCATTCGAATTACCAGCTCGAGATTCCCATATAGACAGGCCTTGTGTAATAAGTCGAAAAGCGCCGAAAATGAAGAGCGATGTGAATTTTCTGGTTGGCAGATCGAGTCTCGATGTCGAGGGGTGTTGGACTGGAAGAAAAATCAAAAACCATCCACGTTAAGCGCCGTTTCAACGGGTCGAAAATTTAGAACTCCGTCTTTACTGCGTGTCTCAGCATATGCGGATGTCGTCTACTGTGCCGGAAATTTATATAATCTTTCATTTACAGAAGAGTCCAGCACACATTATGTTTTTTAATTGTGTCGAATGACTTGACATTAGCGGAGGTAACGTATGCTCCAGTATAATTCTATTCTGGCGAGAGCTTATATATGTAAAACAGGTTATATATATATATATATATATATATATATATATATATATATATATATATATATAGTAAACTACCCCACCGCAGTGTAAGCCCCGGGTATTAAGGCTTTAGTATACCACCTATATATACCTGGGAGATCTGTTGCGCATTTATAACTGAGCGGTCGCCGATTTCTCCCAGCGTGCAGTGAAATAGAGTCGAATTAAGGGAATTCTGTTTTCGAATATTTGCGTCGGTGATAAATTTTCTTTTCACCAATAAATGTAAGTAATCCGCTGGGAATTATCGGTGCTTAATGTTTCATGGAAAATTTAATACGCGACACGCGGTGTAAACGGCGCAAGCTCTATACCAGAATTGTAATTCTTATTGTTGTCGAAATGCTAGAATTGGCGGCTGAAAATTGAATAAATTATCGGAAGTACGGGAAAGAGTAAAATCTACATTTATATAAGCAGAGAAAAATTCTTTCAAATATGCTGTGTTTATGTATATATGCATATATATGCAATGGTATATTTTGAAAATTTATTGTTTTTAATTTCTTGCTTAAAATTGATACTGATTGTATCAAGAAATAATACAAATATAGAATTTCAGAAAATAGAGAGAGAGAAGAGAGAGAGAAAGAGAGAAAGTGAGATATCAGATAATAGCTAGAGTTGAATGGGTTCCATACGTATAAATTAAAATTAAAAATTGTACTTACATCGACTGTTTTTATCGGTCTTACAATCTTTATACTATATTATATTATAATAAACTAATGACAGTCAGTCTATCCTTGTTTATATTAACCCCCGAAGAATCTGAAATAGCACTTATTACTACAATTAATTATATTAAAAATTAAAAATTAAAAATAAAATAACATTATTAATAAAAATAAAATAATGAATGATGAATAAATGATGAATAAAATAAAAATAATAAAAACAATATTCTATGTTAGTAAAAGACCACCTGACTGCCCCCACCACCTTAAATTTAGATTTTTACCTTTGGTATCCGACGTTTCGAACCGCTACGGTTCCTCGTCAGGACCGAAAGTGAATAACCATACGTATAAATTTTTTGCCTATAATTCGTCGCATCAAATACCGCAAAATATCATAGTGACAATAAACTAACGAAATTATTTATGAATAGATAAAAATGTGTGTTTCTTTATCCTGCTTAGGCCCAAAACTTTTTCTTTCGATATGTGGCCGAATGGGGCGAACGTAGTGTGTGTGTGTGTGTGTGTGTGTGTGTGTGTGTATTCCATAGAATACGGGTGTTAGACATAGTTATTTTTAAACTCAAACACACCAGAACCATAGATAATTATATATATATATATATATATATATATATATATATATATATATATATATGCATAGATGTGTGCGTGCATATTTATATAATAATATGCATCTGGTCTTTGTCTATATGGATCTTGCGACATCAATTTTCCAAGGCTCAATCCCCTCTGCTGTCATTGAAAAGCAAAAATCCAATATAAATCCCTTTGAGCATCGTCTATATGTTTGTGCGCGTGTGTGTGTGTGTGACATACTCCAGCTCCATATATATTATATTCTATGATAATGGCACGCGCGGAACGACATGCAGTTGCGCGGCATTGTACGATTATCGGAAAATAAACGGATCGTTCGACGGCTCACGCGCCTTCCCGTTGTAATATGTGCACGCGAGTAAACATTCGCGGGCTCGACGATTGAATTGCAATCGTGCACGGAGATAAAATAGCAGCAAGTCTTACGCGTTCCTTGCACTGCGAGTTTTTTTTTAAACTTGAGACTTATATAAATTATACATCGAAATGCTATATAAATTGTATAAATTTTATCTGACAACCCATTATTTTCCAAGAATAACATCAACTGTACACGAGCTGTATACAATCTCTGCAGAATACATTATATAAGCATAATATTCGCAAGATCATTCTGAATCTGTATTATATATATTGAGATTTGTAATTTATGTCACATACCGTTCGTCTTGGAGAATAGTGTAGTAATACTTTACTAATTTAACCGACATATATTATTTAGCGTATATATATATATATATATATATATTATATGATAATGTTCCGATAATATTGAAAATGAGGTTTTCCTTTTGGGCTTTGGATAAATTTATTTTACCAATGCATTATTGGGAAGAGCTTTCTTAGGAATACATCTACCAATGTAAATTCTAGGATTTCTTTGGGATAAAAAGCTTTACGGCGCCGATAGAATATATATATATATATATATATATATATATATATATATATATATATATATATATATAAGCCGACGGACAAAGGCTCCGTTTGAAATTGGCGTAACTGTGAGTACGGCTTTGAACTTACTTAAATACCGATTCAAGCATAAAGTTATAACTATAACTAGAATAATCTAAATACGTCTTAATTATCGTGAAAATCACTGCCTGGCCTATAGAACTATAGGTTTTTTGATATAAATTCGAATTTCCTTCTTTGCCGAATAAAAAAAGAACTTTAATTCCGTGTAGGTGCATATAAAATTAATTGAGCAACGACTGTGTAATAACAATAATACGGTTTTGTAAAAGCGTGATATTTAAAAAATAAAAGAAAAAAGCACGTATTTCCACGATTTTCCCCGCGCGAATGAGAAAGCAGAGGAGGTAAAATCATGAAATTTGCTCTCTAGAAACGAACGATTGTCCCGCGGTAATAATTTTCTTTGGCATACATCAAAGAATTACCGCGCTTTCGCATATAAGTAAACACACGAGCTTTGGCACCCGTGACAAATTTGATTCGCCTCGCGCGTTCGCGAGTTTCGCATGACCTCCGACGCGGATATACACACATACGCACATCATTATTATTATGTTATTACGCTTCATGATAATCAAATGTACGTTTTTAATGGAGGAAAGAACGCGTACATAACGCGCGTCCATGTTTGTAATACACATCAATGGAAAAATTCTTTCACGCAATTGTATTGAACGACCAAATGAATATCTCTGGAATTGTGGCTCGAGACAAACGAATTTTGATGCTAATAGCTTGAAAATCAGCCTTATGTGTGTGTGCGCGAGTGTGTGTCTATGTGTGTGTACAAGTACAGGCACCTCTGCATGCGCATATTAAGAGTTTGTAAGAAATATATTTATATGGGCTAAATCTCCGACAATTCATCTGAACACACACACACACACATATATATATATATATATTTGCATATTTCATATATGTAAATTATAATGTCAACAGTTACCACATCCATTGAAAAAAATTTCTAAGGGAAACGTTAAAAATTTACGATCCATAATGTTAAATTTATGAAAAACTAGTAATTTTTTTTCAGAGTATGGGAAATAAAAATTCTGGGATATACATTATAATTTTAAGATGAAACATATTGTTCGATTATTGATAGCTCGACGATAAGCTTGACTGTGTTTTGTTTCTTTTTTTTTTTCATGAAAACAATGACGATTTATAGATAAGCCAATGCGCATAAGACCGCAGCGGCAAAACCGAGGCTTCCATTTTTTATCTAATATACGACGATCGAGCGAAATATCTCATGCGTGCATTCGCGCAATATATCCGGCAAAACGCATATATGTATATATTTAACGGAATAAAAACCGTCCATATACCGGAACGCAATAGCGTTTCAATTTTCGCGTCCGAGCGTGTATAAAGAGCCGAATGAAAAAAGGCGAATAACAAACCGAATAATCCGTTGTGAGAGGCGGACGGTGGTCGAAGAAAAACAGAGAGAGAGAGAGAGAGAGAGAGAGAGAGAGAGAGAGAGGGAGAGAGTGAAACATAGAAATAGAGAGAGACGCAAGTATACATCCCCGCTATTTCTCCCCTGAGGAGACGCGCGCGCGATCGTTGTCATCTCGTCGTACCGGGCTGTGCTCCAATAAAATATCGCGAAAAAAAGTGTATCGTCTAATTGGATAGGAAAAATATCTACCCTGTGCGACTTTTCAATTACGACTTATGGGTGAGCTAGAATGCGATCGAAAATTCCAAATGAAAAAAAAAAAACTGTAAAAAAGAAGAATAAAAAACAAAGAGGAAAAGGCCTGAAATGCCTGAGCTACGGAGGAGACGAGCAAAAGCTTGCGAATCTTTCGCACGGCGATAAATTCGATCGGAGCGCGACGCTCCCTCGGTTAGCTTGGGCGCGAACCGAGCGTAAACGCGATATACCGACGATGAGGCGCTTTCGAACCTTCTGGAGGCAGACGCAGACGAAATTCGCCACGAGCCCCGCGGTTCCAAGATGCTTAAGTGAATTTTTCTTATCTTTTTCTTTTTTTTTTTTTTTTTAACGTCAATCAATATGCACGTTCGAGCGAAGCGGCGCTTTCGTTACCGACTCGCCGAACGAATTTCGTCATCCGATACATCTGAGCGGGAATCGGCGTAGTAATTTTCTAATGGTTATAAATCGAGCACCGTGATATTTCGCTGGGAATTCAGTTGAAAAGTTATCTTGAACTTTGGTGCACTTGCGGTATCATACCGAACGCGGGCAATTCGTCGACATATGTTATACCGGGACCTTCGCGTGCGCAATTATCGACATTCTTTCGCCTGCTGCGTTTGCAAATTTCAAATTAACTTCGATAACGAACCGGAAGCGTTTGGAAAATTGCCATTGTCCGTGTGTTTAAATATTTATATATAGATATAGATAGATACGCTCATACGCACACAGGCACACAGGAGATACAAATTATATAGGCTTGTACAGGGGAGAAACATAATGGACGCCCGTAAACGTTAGTACGTAAGGGGCGGGGGGGGGGCGTCCCCCTAGGTGCCCGTTGCCGTTTGCACGAGCGTACCAGAAACGGGCCCAGAGAGAATTGCGACCGTCCACGGGCATTCTCCTACAGCGACCATCCCCTTCAGCTTTCGCGCTCGCGCCGACTTATTTTCGATGCCCTCCCCCTCTAGCCTCCCCCCACCCCCCACTCAGCTGGATCACAGTTTATGCGCTCCCCTGGTCGTATACTCGAAGAGCGAGAGTGGTACTAATAGAGCTTTGAGATGGATTAGAGGGGGTGTGGGCTTGGAAAAATAGAGAGAGAGAGAGAGAGAGAGAGAGACCGTATATAGTAGCTTTTATTAGCGATTTGGCCGCTTTTTACGCAAGGGCGGCCCTCGTGTCTTTGAGCGACGTCAGCGTGCCAAGGTCGACAGATACCTGAAGATTATAGAACGATCCAGATAGACGCCAGTGGTGTAGGTCGTGACTTCGGAGAAGTGTCCGGGATAGAGAGAAAATGAGAGAGAGAGAGAGAGAGAGAGAGAGAGAGAGAGAGAGAGAGAGCAAGGGGAGATATATTGATAAAAAAATACATAATAATTTATTCATATCTCTGCATGCAAGAAAGGTGCAATTTATACATTATATTTTCGCTATACTGAATGATCGTAACAATAATAATAATAGTAATAATGATATAAAAATAGGCATAATAATCATACAGTAGTAATAGATTAATAAAAATAAAATAATACTGATTTGCGAAATTGCAATAAGCTGATATAGTAATATAATCTTACACAATCATTACAAGCAGTAGCAATGACAAAAGGTAGCGCGCGTGACAGTGAGATAAAGAGATCAATGGCAATACAGAGAAAAAAAAGTAGAGAGAGAGAGAGAGAGAGAGAGAGAATAATAATGTGAGTGAGAGAGAAAGAGAGAAATAATATAGTGGGAAGGATAGAAAATTATTTATCAATTGGAGTTGACAATCTTTGCTCTAGGAACTGCTCCAAGCTAAGAAGCATAGAACGGATTCACAATTTAGTACTGCGATCGCATTACTTTCGTGTCGTGTGCATATAAATGTTATACAAATCACGGGCCACATTTATTTATTCATAAACCCAGCATTACGTAAAACAAAACCCACCTTCATAAAACAACACGTTAAGATAATTATCACGTTCTTAAGAGCTTAGAGGATCATTACATATACATATATATATATATATATATATATATATATATATATATATATATCGTAAAGTGCGCGGGCTTTAAAATATACTTAGAAAGCATCGGTTATATTTTAATTAAACCGTAAAAGCAGCAAAATGGCCATCTATAAATTTTATCTCGGAGTAAAACTTATACTATATAACGGCTTTGAAGTTTACGTATATATACATACGTGCATATATATATATATATATATATATATATATATATATATATATATGTATAAATATATGTGTATAAAGTTAACTTTTATGCGTATAAAGCGGTTAGTATAATTTTCAGAAACTTGCCGATAATGCGCGCGCGCGCCCGCCCGCGGCCCCGCTGACGCAGCGCCCTCGCCCTGTGTGCAGGGACTGGTGGGCACGAGGCGTATATCATTGTACATAAATATAGAAAATTACAGGCGTTGACTCTGCGTGTTCGTATAGTTATATATATATATATATACATAGTTTGGATAAATTTACGCGAACTTTATATCGCTTGTTATAGGTTTGCGTTGGCGGTTTACAGGGAGGCCCCCTTACGATTCGGAATTTCAATATGAAGATGTAAATTTCTTGTTTGTTTTTTTTTTATGCTTTTAACGCGAGATTATAGATCCCCTGCGATTTAATCTAGATAAATCGTTGCATAAATTGATTCGATACACCGGCACGTGTGATGGCACAATGAATTTTTATCATTCATTTTTATAATCTGCGTATTCAAGACAATTCGCTGTACGTGGCGAGCGCAAAAGAAAATCTATGGATTTTTTTTATGGATTTTTAAAAAATTTTTTTTTTTTATTTTTTATTACGGGGAGCACGGCTTGATTTTTAAGGCGCGGCCGCTCAACGATTGTTAGAGTGGTTTCGTTTGAAAAATTGAGATCGTTCAATACTGGAGGCGACAATTCAACCGAGAACAATTGAACCTTCCAATGTTAACAATAAAAGTTCACGTCTAGGAATGAGATTTTAAACAGATGAATCTTTTTTCGTGCTAAGAAGCTGTCTTCTACAGACTCCTACGGCACCTTTCGATTTCTATTCGGCTGAGCAATGTAAAAAAAAAAAAAAACAAGAAATAATAAACCCTCCGTGTTAATTTGCTTTATATATATTTATATATATCGTGCACGCGATTATTATTATTATTATTATTATTATTACCGTCATCCCCCTCGAGGGCAAAAATATTCAATCTCGGGAGCAAAAGATTTTCGTCCCTCTGTCGCTTTTTTTTACGCCCTTTGTAAAGTGCCACCGCGTTGACAGCAAACCCATTCGTGAAAAATTCATTTTATTCCCCATCTCTTACTGATCTCCTTCTCGTCTTTTTTTTTAGCTATACCTCGTCTTCTTTGTGCATATATATATATATATATATATATATATATATATATATATATATATATGCACATAAAGCATTGTCAGGGATTTTTCCGGGGCTCTGAAAACACTTTTTCCAATAGATCCACCGCCGTTTAGCTTTATCGACGAACGTCAAATTAAGCTTTACAGCGTAATATCGTTTATGTATATGTATATATATATATATATATATATATATATATATATATATATACATACATATATATAGTGAAAATTTATTGTGTCTTATCCGTGGCAGCGGGGCTGGGGAGGGGGAGGAGGGTAGCTGACAGTCTCGTTAGCGATTTTACCTTCCTTATATTTTACAAAGCCGTCGCGTCGCCGCCGGCGAAATCTCGGGGAGCAATTATCGATCCTCGCCAGGCTCGATCGCGTTGATTCTCACAGCGCGGCTCTGAAATCGTATCTCCTTGCAGGAGGAGAATGGGAGAGGTACGTCGAAGGGGGGAGGGAGACGAGAGACAGAGATAGGCTGATAAGAATAAATCATATATACAGAGAATGTATGAATGTATACATGTAATTAGATATCGTAGTCTCGTAGTATTTTTCGATAATATTTTCAATTTTATTTATATATAGCTTTAATGTTATAAAAATGTGAAAAGTAAGATAGAATATATTGAATAAATAAAAGGAAGTATATTGATATTATATAAAGAACTATTTTTCAATATTGTTTTTCATATCAATTAATGTGCACGTAAAATTGATCCTCTATATACGATAGTTCCTCTGACATGTAACTAATGAATTTCATTCGTTTAAGGAACTCGTGTTATAATGCGATGTTAATTATTAATCACCGAAAACGTAATAAGAGGGAGAGATGAATGATTGATATAAATTCATTGAAATTGTGGGGTACAAGCCCAGATTGACCTTTGTGGTATTTATAGTAGGATAAATATAATAATTGGAGATATAGCGAGATATTATGAGAAATAATAATGAAAAAGTCTTTAATAATTAATCAAAAATAAACGGTTAATGCCATTCGCTACTGTAAGTGTAGAATCGAGTTTATGGAGAAGAGAATGAATTACGTATGCGCACTCGATAATTTCTCGAGTGTTATTAACCGAATCAGAAATGGAGATTGGGGGCGGAGAGAGAGAGAGAGAGAGAGAGAGAGAGAGAGAGAGAGAGATCTGCGCCTGCTCCCTTACAGCCGTGCGGTATACAATTTGTCAGCGCGACAATTACGTAGCCGCCACTCGCTTGCGATCGAGTTCGCTTCCGCTCTCGAGCAGTAACTTTTTCCGAACACACACGCGCGCGCGCATACACATACGTACATACACAAGCACGAATACTCGCAAAAAAACAGATTTTCATACGCGCGCGCGCGCACCCCGCGATCCCAAATACACACCATACATACACGCCAGGACGTAAAAAGTGTGCGAAGAAGAACCGAGACAGGTGAATGCGTTCAATTACCTATAGATTTCCGGCTTAACGAAGCCCATTGAACACCCTTTCGCCCCGCCCACTTATTTCGCACATCATCCGCGCTCAAGCTGAAAAAAGAAAACTTCCTTCTTGAGAATTCGAATAATTTTCGTTCCTTTTTTTGTGCGTTTTTTTTTTTTTTTGTTCTCCCATAAGTAGGAAGACACGCGTATAGTGTACCCTGTAAATGGTAATGAACTGATTATGTATATATGTATATATATATATATATATATATATATATATATATATATATATTTGTATGGAATTAAATATATAATAATAATTGTAATAAGAATTATATTTGTATTAATATGTACAGGTCGCTAGATATACATTCAAAAACAATTTTAATCTGGGATTTCGTCGTGCCTTTTGCTTTAAAATTGATCCACTCGCCACCCTCTACCGTTCCCAGGATATATATATATATATATATATATATATATATATATATATATATATATATATTGTGCAAATCTTGTTTCCAAATGGCTGTACTTTCCTGAATATAATTTGGGCCTGGGTAGTACTTGGGCCTGGGAGATTTTTCGATGAACATCCTTATACATTTTGTACTGTTTTGGCGACGAAAATGCTGTTTCGAGGTGAAACACAGATTCTAATGAATCTATGCCCGCAAACGTATCGTTTCTTTGTCAGCGCAAATTGGATTTCGTGCAACGTTAGCATGGACAGGCGCAAAGCGTCCAGGCGTACGTCATTCTTAGACGATCCTCGACCGACGATAACTGAAGAAATGATAAATTAGCGGGCATAGAGCTTCTTTTTCATCTCGAATTGTCATACCCTCCTGGCATCCCGGTCTGAGAATTTAAGAATTCTCGCGGATACGTTTCTCCGATCGCGCGATATAACCAATTTAATTACGTGCAGAAAGCGGAAAAGTGTACTGAAATCCCAAAACATTCGTCGGGATATTATTTTGTAGGTGACCCGAGTCACCTCCCTCGGCTCTTCGCCATCGTCGCTCATTCTTCAATTTTCACCTCGTCCGGTCGATACAGAAACGACGCGGCTTCGATCAATTCACAACTTGTCGAGGAATTTTGCACTTTTCCACTTTTTATTTCGATAAGTGCCTCAAAAATGTATATTCATTTACACCTGCGACACCGCGTAATCCCACAGTCGCGACATCGCTGATCAGCATAGACGCGCGTACGTACGACGAGTTTTTTTTTATAATGCAACGCGCACTTATCGCAGTATCGCGGCCGTTTCCAATTCTACAAGCGCGGGGAGTATCGGGTGCCGCGCGATCCGCCCGCGGCAGGCGCACATTCTCGAGGCGCCGATGGGGGGGGGGGGAGTTTTGATTTGTGCGCGCTCCGCACAGCGGCTGGTAATTGCACGATTATTTTCCGCGGAAATTCAATTCTGGCGAATTACTGGTTTTCCAGTTATTATTTTACATTGGGTATTATATCAATGGCGTTTTATTCGTCAGCCGAGACTTTCAATTGTAATTCCGATACGCACGCCTTTATTTTGCCCTCCTCCAATGAGATGTTGATATGCAGTTGATTGGACCGGGACGCGTTAGCCTCCTTCTCTTGGATAAATTTGTGCAGCCACTCCGCGCAATGGAGTTTTATCGTCCAATTACGTTCGAGGCTTATTTTCAATGTTTTTCTTTTCCGCTTCAATCCCTTCTCCCTCCAAAATCTACGTTTTTCTTCGCCTCGTTTATTTTTCCGCGGGGAGTCGTCTTAACGCGAAAAAAAAAGACTGGTGAGAAAACAATTGACCTCCGCTCTTCGTCCCCAGAATTGTTTTTCGCAATTTGGGCACTACCTTCGTATTTCTCGGTTTGTTATTTTTACGCCCTTTAACAGGTTTGCACACGTACATACTTATACGGGGGTAGGGGGCGATAAAGAGCGCAGCGGCGAGGCTCCTAGTAAGTGCGAGACAGATACGGGGGAGGGGGTTGAGAGAAGTTAAATAAATACAGGACGGGAAAAAGAAGAACAACGAAAAGGAAAAGGGGGACAAACTTTTCAAAGTTATACAGACAACATTGTGTCGCTTAATCGCAATATATATATATATATATATATATATATATATATTATATATATATAATCATCGGCTATACATTACGGTGGCGTGTTGTTCAGTCGACGAACCACATGTTGCCCGTACACCTACAACAAGCTCGCGGCCGCATGCGCTATATTACGCCAATAATGTGCGCAAGGCGACGGTGGGGACGCAGATATCAGTACATGACAGTATCTATATATATATATATATATATATATATATATATATATATATATGCGTGTCATAGTGCCGCCGGATGCTCGAAATCGGCATTAAACGAGAGGGCAATATTTTAATTCAGTCACGTATGTACATCCAGCATATAGATTGCACATGGTCCAATATAATTATCCACATGTGTGTATGTATCTATAGGAGGAAAATTTGTGTTGAATATTATTATTGACTTCCAATCTATATGTATAATATATATATATATATATATATATATATATATATATGTACGTTTTTGCATAAATTATTACGCTATTGCACGCAGGTATGAATTAATTGGGATAACTTTTATCTATCGATATATATATATATATATATATATATAGAGAAATTGGCGCTGCATTAATAATCAATGTATATACATTGAAAGCTTATATGACTGACGTGGACGTATAATAGGATCAGCGTTTGAAAATTATAATTTTCAATGTGGAATATATTATATGGGAGCTGATATTTTATAATAGAATTTAAATTTGACGTGCTCTATTGATCCTCTAGTGCTTATCTTTTTATGAAAAAAAAAACGAGGAAAAAAACGTGACTGATGAAGTGCCAATAATTAAACATGAAACGTATCGATTGCAATTTTTCTCTACTTGAGCCTGAATTAATATTAAATTGAACGCTGACACTTTTTTTCTTCTACATCATACAAATAAAGATCTTTTATTTTTGTTTTTCATTAGGCATATCTATACAATAGTTAACGTAAAAGTACGTTTTATTAAAAGAAAATTTGAACAATGGTACCTACGTTCGTGGATTTCAATCTAATATTAAAAATTAGCTTGATCTCAAGTCGAATGGAATTAATGAAAATCTTAAGTTTCGCAAAAGTAACAAATGTTTTATAGAGGAAACAAAAAAGACACAACATATCCACAAGACAAACAAACTTAGTATTAGCATACAAAACACTGGTGCAAGTAAACATATATATAGAAAAACTCGATATCCCCGCATCTTCTTGGGATCGCAATCCATAATGGACCGAAGGCTCTTCCACCCCCCCCCGCCGACGCCTATGTATACACACATATATATATATATCTAACAAACAGGCGTACTCACTCGGTCGGCCACTGGCGGTCAAACGAGCGAGCCGGACAAATTCAACGGGAGTGGAGCAGGAACGAGCGGCCGCGCGCAAAGTCGCAGCTATACTATATTTACGACGACAGTGCCCGGCTGCTGCTGCTGCTGCTGCTGCTGCTACTCCTGCTACCTTTCCTCACCACCCCTCTGGTTGGCCGAGGAAAAAAATTCCAGCACAATTCTCCGGCTATATATTCATATATAGATATATATATATATATAGCGGCCGCACGAACACTCGACCGGAAAGCGCGCTCGTCGCTCCCCTGGCCGTGGATTTTCTAATGATCGACGACGCCGCGGTTGCCGCCGCTGCTCCTTTTATCACGCCTCGCACCGGTGCAAGGCCGCGCGCGCTCGTT
Source organism: Sycobia sp. Sy_11 (assembly GCA_018907035.1). Lineage (NCBI taxonomy): Eukaryota > Metazoa > Arthropoda > Insecta > Hymenoptera > Epichrysomallidae > Sycobia > Sycobia sp. Sy_11. The sequence continues at coordinate 237,430 of JACCIC010000316.1, read as the reverse complement.
ACAATATATATATATATATATATATATATCGGGAAACTTGCCCCGCACTCCCTTTCACTCTCTACCTCTTACTCTCGATAAGAGAGAGAGAGAGAAGAGAGAGAGACAGTGTGCGCGCGCGTGACACGATACCGCTCCGCGAGACGTTTAAGCGCGCCTGCCCGTACTGCACGCGCGACCCCGCGTTGTGTGTATGCGCGCGTGCGCGCCCGCTGCCTGCAGGGCGAGCTCGACGAGGATTCGAGACGGGAGCCGGAGAGATCTTTTATGTATAAATATATATATATATATATATTTATGTGCGCGCGGGCGTGATTGTATGTTTGCGCGTGTGCGTGTGTACGAGGACCGTTCGGCCGGTCGCGGATGTTTAACGCAAAGTGCGCGCGCCAGGGCCGAGCTTCGGCTCTTTATACCGCCCCCTGCGGGCCAGCGCTTGCTGCACCTGGCGTGCTTGCGCAGAACCCGCTCTCACTTATACAAAGCTGCCCGTTAGCTGGCAAGCTCTCCCTCCTCCTGCCCCCCCCTCCCGCCCATCCGCGCAGGCTGCCACTCTCGCTGGCTCTCGCTCTCTCTCTCTCTCTCTCTCTCTCTCTCTCTCTCCCGTGAACTCGCTCGGTTATGTACTCCCTCCCCGGCGCTCTCGATCTCCCACCCCCGTCGCCCAGCGCACCTCCTATTCTCTCGTTTATGTATATGTGTGCATATGTACATATATATATATATATATATATATATATATATATATATATATGTGTGTGTGTGTGTGTGTGTGTGTGTGTGTGTATGTCCATCGGCGCGCGCGAGCGCCCGTGTCTTTCCTTCAACCGTCCATCATCGTCGCAACAACCATTGTGTTGCCGTTAATTTTTTCAGATATTTTCTTACTTTCTTTTTCCCCTTTTATCCCGTACTGTGAAGAGAGACGTTAGACGGTGAATCCCGATGCATTTCGAGCTCTTCTCTCGTACGCAACAACAACGGAAACGAGGTGAGAAATTTCTGGCGGAATTTCTTGACGCTTTGATACGCGCGTGTCTTTTTCCGCACGAGTTCGAAATCATATATCTTCGGAGTTATGCGGATAAGGGCGAATATCCGATTTTTCTTAGAAAACAAAATACTCAATATTACTTAACTGACAATCATTATCAACGTTTACATCGCATTTATCAATCCTCTTCGTGAACCAAGAAACTTCTTCTAAACTAATTTCAACTATAGTGAGATTGTGCTTGTTGACAATCGGCATCCGAACTGTAAGGCTTGAAATAAGTAAAATCGTAATGCATTTTGTTATATTAAAAACACAGAACTTGAATGCCCGTTTCATCAAAATTTTTCCACTAATAAATGTCGTGATAAATAAATGTTTTCGGGGGATTATCGTAAAAAGCCCGCTTCAATGTATAAATTACTAAATTCGAACGTTCGGGACATTTGGGTAAAAGAGGCAGTCAGACTGTCATTTGCCGGTAAAATTAATTTTAATTTTTACATTCGGACTTTATATTTCAGATTCTACGGGGTTGCTTGTAAATGAGGACATTATAATTATATTAGCTTATAAATAAGACTGTACGAGGGGCCGATAAAAATATTTATTGCCCTATCTTAGCATCTGTCGGCGTAACACAGAATCATTAATTTCAAATTGTCCAACCAATTGTCGCGATATCTATCCGTGCAATAGGACTCTCCAATTCTTGGACAAAAGCATCGCCAACACTTGAAACAGGAGGATTTATGTATTATAAATAAATTTTTGTGCTTTTTATCGTTGACACATGATACAGGTAATTACACTCGAAAAAATATATATAAATAAATAAATATCCTATATACGAGGAATTTCTAGGCGTTCTACATGAATCTCAGAATTAGTTTATATTGCTACAAATTTTTCAGACGCCTTGATCTAAAAGTTTTAGTAAAAAAAAAAGGAAAAAGCAGTTTTTAGCTATACTTGAGATAACGTAGCATCGAGGGTATTTCGTTTAGCAAAAAAAAAGCTACAAACGCATATTCTAGTGGAAATTTAAAAATATTTTAACGTAGAAAAAATAATTACACTCGACTTACGTTCCTTACCTGATAGACTGAACAGAGGTGTTCCCTACCTGTTGATATGAAAATTAAAAAGGTTTAATGAAATTACCAAAATTTACGGCCATTAATAATGAAGATAAAGAACAATTCATTACCAGTTTTTTAATAAGTTTTTTTCAACTTTTGGCCGATGAAAACACTGTTTATCTGATAATCTTATAAGATATGTATACACACAAGCATGTATTTTCCGTGTTAAAATGTACGTTGCCCACCGTGCTGCCATGTAGTTCACTAAATGAGCGAGTACTCCCCGAGATTTTTTCCCCCGTAAATTTTTCGCGTACACGGAAAACTAATTGCGATTAAAATGACATAATTTATAATTTTAATTTTCTTTAAATGATATAAAAAAAAAAAAACATCGCCCACGTATATCGGAGAAGCAACGTTTTGCCGATACTTTTTTCAATAATACAGTCACCTTATTCATTTCCAAATCGACCAAAAGTACGAGTACCAATCAACTGTTGCCATACGTTATAGCAGAAAGTTCATTTTACACCGATATATACGTATACGCGTTGCTCGCGATTCTCTAATTTTAAATTTCGAATTTATACCGAAGCGCGCTTACATTAATCATAAAAATAATAATCCAGCGCGCACAATTGTAAATTGACTGTATATTAATTTGGCGATAAAGCCGACCAAAAATGATGTCTATTGATTTTCACGCGAGTAATACAGATATATGAATATATATATATATATATATATATATATATATATATATATATATATATATAATACATAAACGATAGCTTGGAAATTATTTAAATATGCGACGCCGGATTAAAATATTGTAATGAGCAATGTTTATGAGAAAAATTAAAATATCAAGAATTAATTGAGCCCCTTAAATATAATGATCGTACGCGGACTGTACGCTGTAATGATTGTCTTAAAAAAATGAAATAACACTTTTTAAACTGATTCAGAAATAAAATGATTGAAAAATTAAATTAAAAGTCGTGCAATTACATTCTCTCAAAACGTAATGCCGCGTAGGAACGTAGGTCGATGCCCTTAAACGAGAAACCTAAATGATTGATGTCCCAAATTATTATAAATTTTATTAAAAATTCTCTCTTTCTCTCTCTCTCTCTCTCTCTCTATCTCAATATATATAGAAATCCACTTCTGATAAAACGTTTTTTAAGAAGGAAGTAAGTATTATAAGTAAATTAAAAAAAAATTTCAAAAAGATTCGTTTTAATCGAAACTTCGTATTTTGCGATCCGTTCCAGTACTCAGTCTGTTTTTAAACATTAATTCGAAGTGTAATTGTCTAAGGACATGACAAATTCTTCTTTAATGATCAATGAACTACAAAAACAGCCATTATTATCTAAAATTTATATCTTTAGGCTTTCAATAAGGAGACATTATTAATTCATAGTATTTAATATCGTATCTTAATTTAAGTTGCCTCGATTATCGTATAAAAGGGGGAAAATGTTTGTACAGTTTTACAATTATTTAATATGACTATATTGTCGCTACGTAATTGCTTAATTAATAAAACTATTTAATAATTTTATAGTTGAAGTCCAATTTACTTACTTAGTTGTCCAATAATTCCCGTAATATATTTAATTAACTGTATACTAACGTCTTCAATTGATTATGTAAATTAATCTTTAATTAAAGACCAGCGCGCGAATCATAATCGTACGAGTATAATAAAATGCTGGATAATGCCTGTGACACACTGTCATAGGCGCAGAAAATTTTCCTTCGATTTTAGTAAAATCACGTACTGTAGCGCATATGACGTCATCTTTTTTTTTTAGATATTTTCTGGACTTGCGTAGAAAAAATAATGCAGGCAGAAATATGTAAGAACCGTTGAACTTTATACAGCAGGAGGAAACCGTGGCCAAAGATATTCCAGTTCGTGTTATGGAGCAGTGACTGTCGTACGTGTCACGTTTCGAACTATATATACGATATCAATCTGTTAACACTAGTCGAGCATCGGGAATAGAGATCAGAGCGGCTCTTAGTTTCTTTTTATTCTTCACACTTACATTTCTCCCTTTCCCGCTTGCCCACTTTTAGCGCTGCACAGACTTCTCGCCAATTTACCTTATATTTTAACCTCTCAATCCCCCATTCCATCACCGGTCCTCCAAACTCTCTACCTACCACTCTTCGCCATATATCTCTATATCCGAGCGACTCTTCATTCGTCCCTGCCCCTCTCTCTCTCTCTCTCTCTCTCTCTCTCTCTCTCTCCCTCTCTCTCTCTCTCTCTCTCTCTCACTTTCTCTCTGTCTATCTATCTGTCTATCTTTCTCTCGTAGGCACTTGTACAATACACTCTGGCTTGGCATTTAAAGCGCTCACCAGCTCAAGACTCTCTCGTCGCTCTTGTATATAGATATAATGTGTCACGCGCGTCCGGGAGACCAAACCCGTACAAACTGCACCTATGCATATTATATATATATATATATATATATATATACATATACATATATTGCTATCAGAGCACACACAATGCCCACTGAATAAGTTATTTTTCAATTAGTTCACCGTTCAACTTGACGACGCGTGCGCGCGCATTATTTCGCGCGCGCTCGCCCAAGATACGGGTGGGCTATACACGTGCAGTGGTTTCGTATGTTGATTTTGAAAATTTGTGCTGGAGTACGAGAGAGAGAGAGAGAGAGAGAGAGAGAGAGAGAGAGAGAGAGAAAGGCGGAGGGGTGCGAGACCGGGAGCAGAGTAGAAAGCTGAAAAAGTACTCTCGGCCGCGCATCTCGGGATGGTGGATGGATGACGTAGGGAGGGGGTGCTGTACACACAATGGGATTTTTGACGAGTTCGCGTGTTCTGTGCTCTCTATTTTACGACTGTCCTTTTTTTTTTGCTTTACAAATTTAAATATTGCGGAACACTCTTTGAGGGGAAATTTAAATGTCCGTATTTTGACAAAAATTTTTATTTCATTTTTAAACATTTTTTTTTCTCTTTCGACTGCGATGGACTGATATATGAAACTGTCATATGAAAAAAGAATACAGCATTTCAAAAGAGATTATATATCTTTGTAAAATTGTTTTTTTTTTAAAGATACGATCGACCTATGTCCGAAAATGCGTACGTTCTTATTTTTATTGTCGGTTCTATAGTTCGGCTGAATTTACGCACACGCCGTATGACGAATGATTGCCTCTGCTGAATAAACCAGTTTTCAATTAGCCTGCCTTTAATTGACAATAACTAAGGAACTAGATAGTTTAGAGCAGAGAGGAGTTCATTAGAAAACATTTTTACTTGAAATGTCAATATTTCTTCGAGTCTCGAGAGGAATATTGAAATTTTCGGTTAAAGTAAAATTCATGGGATGCGATTTATATAACTTAATTACTATATATATTCTTTTATATATATACAGAATTTTGAGTAACTGTGTATCATGCATTGAAAATGGAACAACGTTAGGTATGAAAACTTCAAAGAGTTATTTTTGAGATAATTTGAGATACCTGGAGTCAATCTATATCCAAGCCGTCATCCATATATATTGTGGTATTTCTCTGAAATTATTTGGCTTCATTAAAATCGTATTTACGATTATATCTTAAATGTATATTGAAGAAAGCTCTCTGTCGCTTTTTGATTGATTAGATACTTTTTGGAAAACATAATGTGTAGTATTCTTCATTACCGATGTGGAAGTTGATTATTCACCTAGTGCGAAACGATCTAAGCTCGGACGAAGCGGCGCAGCGAGGACAAGCCTGGCGGGATAAATAATTGATTCGAACACTTGTGTTGAGATCGGCATGGCGATTTTAATATTCAATTTAATTCAATGTAATCATTAGCATATTAATAACTATTGAAATATTTATAATCTCGAAACTTTTACCATAGGCTGCTCTTTCTAATCGTTCTCTCGCGCTCTCTACCTCGAGCCGTCCTTTTGACGAATGCAGGAACTGGAAAACAATCATTCTAGGACCAAGCTGCAGATTTTTCGTAATTTCGTCCTGCTGACATTGGAAACTTTCGATCTCTCAGCTTGTTTACAAAGATGACGAAGAAGATTAGAATTTATCCTGCATCGTCGCACTTTTACATTGTCAATAAGTATAGATTATGGAATTTCTGTTAGAGATATATGAAAAAATTGACTGAAACTTGTGAAGGCATGTCCCTTTTATTTATTGACACATAGATGCTCGAAACGAAAGAACGTACTCGCTCGTCGTAAATTTTATTAGCTTATTATTGATAGATTATACTAACATATTCTATGCCTCTCTGAAGTTGCTCCGATAAAGAGATTTAATATTGACTTACTGAAGAAGATATAGAATATTTTATTTTATATTTTATTTATTTTATATGATATACTATATATCTATCTATCTATCTATCTATATATATATACTGATTATTTCAGAAAAATCAATTGAAAATTTAACAACCCATACTTCAGACAGAGGGAGATAATAATCTTCTCGGCATAATAACAATAAACCTGTTCCATTATGCAAATAAGTGAAAAAATGTAATAAATTCAATTAAATATCCCCGCCAAATTTAATGTATACATATAATATAGATCGAAATAGCAGATTTTTCTTAAACGCCTGAATTTTCACGAGGGGATAAACTCTCCATCTATACGGGGGACTTTCCATCTGCAGTCGATGCCGCATCGTCAAAAAGAAAAATTTATCAACGTGTATATATATACTTTTAAAGAAAAATCCAGTAGCTCATCTTTGGAATAAATTATTCACGTATCTTTATATTGCGCGCCTCGAAACCTCTCTGCAGGAAAAAAGAAGCGTTATTCACATATATAAACACTTAAAGCCCATGTATCGAATCTTCATCGAGTCGCTGTGTTCTTCCTTATCTCGATCCTCAAGATGCGCGCATTTTAAATGCATTTTCATCGCCCGCTATATCCAGGCACGTAAAGAACGCTCGCGGAGAAATCGTGCCAAAGGCAGCTTACCACTCCCATTGAGAGATATTATATTCGCTGAATTCGGCTGATTTTTATCTGGCGCTATATATATGCCGCTGCGGTAAACCGCGGACCGCGCCATTCCTCTTTTGATTCGTTCATTGCGGGCGAATGGGGTGGGGGTGAAGAGGGTTGCGGGGCGAACGAGATACGAAATATACAATACAACTTACGTCCACTGAATTCCTCGCGAAGCCGGTAAGGAAGTTCGAGTCGCATATTCACACACACACACACACACACACACACACACACACACACAGAAGAGAGAGAGAGAGAGAGAGAGAGAGAGAGACACTTTCCAAGCGAATATAAGTTCTTAGCGCCAAATTTATATATAGAAATCGCCGCATCGTCATCCACTTCTATTATATGTTATATCGTCCTAAATATTTCCATTATATCCCCTCGACGATTTTATCGACTGCCATGAGCTATGTCTGGTCTCCTTTATATAAATCGAGTGACTATATTATTTATTACATCATATATATATATATATATATATATATATATATATATATATATATATATATGCTGACCTATTCAAATTATTACTAAAAGAAATTTTCACACACAATATTAGTTTATGCAAGATTTACTTTGCATAAACTAATGTAAACAAATTTAATCTTTGCTATTGAGCTAATTATACACAGTTAAATGTTTATATTTTTAATTATGACGCGGATGTATCAGATAGAAGAAACAATGGAATTCATATCGGGACAAGTTTACAAAATAAAAATGCCAAAAAAGGAGAGAAAAAAACCCTTGAAAATGTTACGCTGAAGTGCATTGTTAATTGTAGGAGGACATTTTGTGGTTCTATATACATATATAATATATATATAGCGAGAGAGAGAGAGAGAGAGAGAGAGAGAGAGATGTATATTCTTTTGACGCTTTTAGATAAAATTTTAAATTAGAACATACGGAGGTAAAATTTCTACCTCGTACAAAATTGTCAGCTGTTATACAGAATTATTCTGCGAGAAAATTTTCGTAAATTTCTTCTACGCATATCGTATAAAAATATTCGCCTGAGCATATCCAGAGTGACATAAATGAGAACACGCTCATTGAAATTATCCTACCTCTGCATCGTTGCAAAGTTCTATCGATGTTAAAAACTTAATACGAGTTGTATCCTATGAGAAAATAAACGCTTTATACGCATAATGAACATTAAAAAATTCTGGACGCTATTGGTTTTCTCTCTGTATATTAGAGAACTGCTGTTATTCTAACGAAAATCTTAACGATAGCTCACATCAGTATTAAACTCGCGTTAACGCGTAATAACGCAAGGCTGATCCCTAAATATACATACGCATAATCACGTTCGAGTCTCCTTCTAGTAATTATGCGTGTGTGTACGCTGCGCGCGTGTGAAAAAAGGTCGCGGCGCTTCTTACACGCCCTCGAAGCTCCACGCCATATTATATTGTAAACGGGCAACATCAGGCATTGTCCCGTAACACGATGATTCTTTCAGTATTTCAGTGTTCTATGTATATATAGAAACCGTACAGCATCCGCGCGCTCGAGCCGCACCTACGCGTACATGACGGTATATAATATACTATACAATAATCGTCGACGCTCCGGGATCCGTTGTGCGAGAGCTGTCGTTGAACGTATATCAGATATATACATACGTATATGGAGCATTTCCCGCGTCACCGCGTCAGCTGCCCCTGATGGCTGTGTATATATATATGTATATATAGAATCCGATGATACTCGCGTATTAGAATTGTGGCAGTCAACCGCGTATATTGCACTGTCCGCCGCGTCTCGTTTGTATAAATTTTATACCGGCGGAGCGCACGCGTGTGTGTACGCGGGCGCGTTTGCCTCTGCGCCCGGACGATACTTTGCTCCGATCCCATTTTCCACCTACGTTGTGACTGTACTGTCGCCCCAGGAAACGGTGTTCAAGTGTGCGGGGGCAGGTGGTTGTGTAGAGGATGTCTCGAGGAACTCTGTCTTGAGACAAAAACAAATAAAAAACAATACATAGAAGAATATTCGGGCGAAGTGAAAACTATTGTTCTTTGATGGTTATATTTTTATTTTTTATAAGCAATTATTACTATAGATGAAATGCAGGAAAAGGTCGGGGGAATTAGCAACTGTTTGTCTCTGAACATTCGAGCGAATTTAGTCGAGTTTTCGATAGCACAGGATTACAAAGAAAAGAGATTCTATACATACATAAACAGACATATTTATCTTTATGTTTTCGAAGAGATTGTCCATATTTGAAATTGATGAACCTTCGCCTGTTGAGGATCAAGATCGCTTCAAGGTTGATTCATCTCAAAAGTCAGTTAGCCTTCTTTTTTTTCTTTAATAGAACTCCCCCATTTTGATCTCGGACAGTTGATGAGTGAACAATTTCAATTGCAAACATGATCTGGGATAATTGCAAACATAATCTGGGATAATTCAAGCATAATCTGCATAATGACGTTCTTACTAATCGGCCTCATTTGTTATGGCATTTAAACTTTGAACCCCAATTTTAGGGATTTCAATTTCAATAAGATTAAATGTGTTGAAACTGAATGTGATAAATAGTAGTATATATTATATTCTTATATTCATATTCTTTTAATAAGATATCCAGATTTTCGAGTTACATTTTTTCATAAAATTTTTAATAAACATTAGGACATTTAAATATATCGAATCGGGGGAGGTACTGTTTAATAGGAATTAATCCACTTAGTAATTTAGTTCATTGTGTAACGAGCACTTTCATTTGATGCGATTAAAATCTCGAAGCTTGTATCCACAATCGCATTCAATATGATGAAAAATTTTTATTTTTACAGGGCTTCGTTTAAATTAATACCACGCTATCGGTAAATCGAAACAATACGCTTTCTCCTCGTATTAAGCAGAACTTAAACAATGTTTGAGATCATCGATTGTGACAAGATTAGTAATATGTTTTACCTTTATTTTTAGCTGGTTGCTCTAAAAATCTCGTATTAATATTATTTTTTAGTTTTTTGTACTAATATTTTAAAATCTTGCGTATGGAACTGTATCATCTCATGATTTTACGCAGTGACAAGTTTGTCGTTGCTACTTCATTTGCAATTATACCAATGTGAAAAAGAATGCAGTTTATCATAGTTCTTTTATTGAACTTTTTGCAGTTTGTCATCTTTTTTTTAGAACTTTTTTCCTCATCTCGAGGATGCTGAAGTTTACATCGATGTTTATCGATACATTATTCAGTACCATTATTACGATTAGTAAACAACTTCAATTCGGAATTAGAGTTGTTATGTTTCTTTTTTTAACAATACATAGCGTAAGCGAAATGCGAAAATATTATAGGAAAGCTTAAGATTTAGAATTCATATATTTTGAGAACCAGTATTAAAAATAAGAACGCACATATAATTATAGAATTGAATTACAAGAAAAAAGCATAATATTATACATGAATAGATTAGAATGTATTAGTTTCCTAGAATAATTCGCTGGTCATTCAATACAAACATTGTGCATTCGATGTTTACTTCTCATACACTCCAAGCTCTCCCGTTATAATCACTCGGACAAACAAGCACATTAGAAATGTAAACAGTATCATGCGAGGTGGAAATTCCGGATCTGCGCTTTGGCAAATATTATTGTCATTTTTTACAATCTATACCTTTTATTAGGCTACAAATCATATTAGCTACGTAAAACGTACTCTTTTAAACATTATTTTTCTTAAATATTCAGCTACTCATAGATGTTGGATTGCATTATCGAAAGTGTGTAATTTGAATTGACCAAACATTTAATAAATCAAAAGAAAATGAAGCTATAATATTTAGTGAATCGAGTTTAAATAACAGAAATAAATTTTGATAAATACATAAATGGCTTTATGAAGTGATCTACCAATATTGACATGATTTTCAGGCGATTCAGCCAAAATTCGAATCCTTTACTTTATAAGAAGCATGTAAGGAAAGATATTTAGAAATGATGAAATTATAAATGGAAATGATTATTATTACTATTGGATAATATTATTTAACTGTGATTGTACGTGCAACCAGCCCAGCAAGTCATCTATGGTGAAACGTACAATAATAATTGTTTTGATTTCATCTACAATTATTTTCATTTTGATTTTCATTCTTGTAAAAATTTTTTCCTTTAGATAAGGCTATGTCTTTAAAATTTGGCTTAATCCCCTAGAAGACTTATCGACACAGCACTTTGTGAAGCTTCTCAAGTATTTTTTTAATTTATATTTCTTATTAAAATATTTAAAATTGTTTTTTATAATTTTCTGAAATTTGGCGAATGAATAAACTTTCTTAAAGAGAAAGTATAGTTGTAAATATTTAGCATAAATCATATACGAATGAAATATATATGACTGCGAATTTTGAGATAATATCTCATTAAAAACTTGTACGTTAGTCTAGATAAAAAGTTATCCTGTCAGATAAACCGTTTGAATATGTATTACAAATTAAGTATCTAGGAAGCTATTTCATATATGTATTGGCAGTCAATATCTGAAAACATAAATAAAAAGAACTGATGATGCACTGTATTGACAACTTATCAAATGTCATAAAGTAAAAGCATTGTGTTATAAAAACATCTATGTTGGAGACAATTACATATATCTCTGTCAATAGCAAGAAAAATAGTTTAAGAATTTGGACTTCTGATAAGTACTAAGTAAGCAAATAAAAGACAAGACTATAAAAATCGACTATAATAGTTCTGATAACATGAGAAGAAGTAGATACAAAGGATGATGATAAAAGCATACTATTTATACTATTTATTCTAAAGCGCAGAAATCGAGTCCATTCAATTTTATATTGAGAGCAGCAGTCTGAACATATTAATAATTGCCAAGTGATGGGCAGATGAACTCGTAAACTCATTGATCTTATAGAAGCCATTGTATTAGCGTGAATTGTATCAACTACCTGATGACTGCTGCTTAACATGAGGAGACCCATTTTGTGTAGGTACGAATGTTCTATCACCAAGTAATGATTTTTAATTGTAGATAAGGCGTTTCAAATAAGTCGTACCTTGTATTTGGTAACATGAATTCTACAGAAACTGAAATTGAACCTTCATAAATGCAGCGTGGCGAAGATGAATAATATAAATAATCTCGATTGATATATATGGTTTAGCTTTAGGTAGTATTCAAGTTCTCAGTAAAGGAATGTCAATGTTATTCACATGTAAAAGTCAAGGTGTAAAGGGTGACGCGGTACAATATTTAAGGTATAATGAATTAAAACGAAATCGAGAAATGAAAAGAGCGGGTCAGACGAAATGAAGGAGATAAAACAAGGTTCCACGTACTCCGCTCGACGTAAAACTTTTAAACAAATGCTATATTTATATATCGAGAAAGATCATGACATATAACAAACTTCTTACATTTTTAGTATTTCGTATTTGATAATAATATCTCACGGGATTTTGAAAATAAGTGCGCGTACATGAGGAGCGAATTTTTTGAAAAATACTTTTACACATAATCGCAGGTTCTATTCGGGAAGATTATTTAAATGTACATATTCTAGCCTATCTAATTTCTATGTCCATATATGATCATGACCTAGATGACTCAGACCCATGTCTGTATAATTCTGGAGATTCTACATAATTCTGGAGATTCTACATTAATTCTGTATAATTCTGGAAAATTTACAATCAGTTTCTAAAAAAAGTTGATCATATATTTACATAAAAGCGACTTGAATAAAGGGACATCGCTTTAGAGGCGTGGTCCCACGATCACAGATGAATTCCAGAACATTTCAATACATGCTCTACCATTAATAATCTCCAAATCAGAAGCTGCGAGGGCGGCAGTTTTGTTATTATCCCGGAATTTGGAATATTTGAACAGATGCTCCGGTTCACGGGCAAAGGTAATGTTAACTAAGCACGCTTGAGATGGTCATATGATCGAATCGTGCAGCATCGTTGTTACATCCATGAAACTTTGAGCAGTTGTCTGCTGATAAACTAAGATAAAGGATAGAACAATAATCCAGATACGGAAAAATGAAGATTATAATCAGCTTGGGCTTTAGACTTTTCGGCAAAGAGTCGTTTTATTTTTCGGAATCTAGTCAGAGCAACGAAAAATTTTCGCAAAGTAACAAAGCAATTACTGTCCCATGATAGATTTCAGTCGAGAAGATTTACAAGTTTCTTTAGCGATTTTGTATATTCTATCGATGAACCATTAATGCGCGATAATCGTAATTGATTGATCATTGGATGTTTGCGAATACCAAAACCAGTAACTTAGGTTTTCGAAGTATTAATCGCACGAGCATTACACGTAGACTATGCAGAGAGTTTACGTATAAATCATGACTCACATTATTCACGATGATATCTTTCTCTTTTTAAATGATCTACTATATTAAATAGTCCGGTCATCGACATATAAATAATTAAGATCAAGCGTAGATGTAGTATCATTAATAAACGAAGGGATTAATAGCGGATCGTATAAGCTTTCCGGTGGAACTCCCGACTCTCTAATTAAAACGGACGAAAGTTCTGCCCGATGTGGTCATTATGTATTGGAGAACGGCAAGACAGTTTCGTTCCATTGTACCACGCATGCGCTTTGTCGACTGGCGTTTTGGACCGACAATTTCTTTTTCATCGTCCCGACACTCGGAATTTTAAATGAAAATTAATTTTGCCCTAAAAGAAAAAAAAACAAAATTACAAGGCTTTAACGACCGAGCTCATAAATCACGGCCATTAAATGCACACTTCTATTATCAAATATTAATAAAGTCTATATCGAATAAGCGATTTCAAGCACCACGACATTAATAAATTCAATTGCTTAAAAGAGCGCTAACCACTAAAATGTCCGACAAATCATAAAATAAATCATTATTTGATATCCAGATATGTAAAGAGCTTTGTTGCTTATATATATATATATATATATATATATATATATATATATATATATATATATTAGAATTCCTCCCCTACGTCTACAATCACATTTATTTCTATTACTCATATATGCGGGATCGCGTATTTACGATTTTCACTCCGCTATATTTGGAAATAAATTTGGGCACCGAATCATTGCGAAGAGAGTTCTGGTCGCATTATACTCCCGTCTACATTTACGTGGCCTATACTTTATAGTTCTATTTTGCTCGGAGTATTCACGAGCTTAGAGATATTCGGCATGCGTATAGAGGAAGCTTTTGTCGAAGAGGAAAAGTATGTAAAAAAAAAAAATGAAAGTTTTTTTAAAAAGATACTTCAATTTAAAGGGATGAGCTGAAACTACACCCCATGAATGCAGTATCTCGTAACTTAATTAATGAGTTTCATTTTGTTCGTTTTTACTTTCCTTTGCGTACATGAGCGGCGCGAAGATCTAAAAATTAATACATTCACCGAAGCAACAATCTCCGTTATTAAGTCGCGCCTTAGCCCGGCCTCTATTACTCGAGCAAAACGGGGGAAGGGGGAGGGGGGGGGAATAATTCAAATTTTTCTAATTAACGCTTATCGTCGCAGCCTCCCACCGGATAATTAACGCTCGCCTCAGGAAGGCACGCGGCGGATCCCAAATGAAAAACGCGCGTCTGGCGCGATGAACGGGCTGTAGGGGGAGGGAATCTGGCGATTAAATACCCCCGCTTTGTATACTTCAACTCCCGTCCCGTCCCTCTCGTTCCTTTTCGAAGCAACGATAAGCCCCTGTTTGTTCTCCTCAATACCGTAAAGGATCGGCCGACGCTTTATCGGACGCTATTGAATGTTCCCCCGGGTATGTCGGTCATGCTCTTAAATGCTACGCTTGTGCATATGTCACATGCAACTTTTTTAATTATACACCAGTCATTCACGGCGTAAAGTGCGCGTGCGCGCGCGCGAACTCGCGCGTGCGTGCAGTTAAAATAACGAAGCAAGTTCAAGTGCAAATAAGAATCGCAAAAATTCTACGCATAGAAAATTTGATATTCCTCTTCTCGCTCCTATCTACCGATTAAAAAGATCCTTCTTTTTAGAGGATATTAAGAATAATCTTTATTCACGCGTATTTTGTATTACTGTAAAGTTTAAGTCAAATTCATGGGATGATCTAGAAATAAGAATATACTGAAAATACCATAATCACGATTGTAACTCGAATTTGAAGAATTTTCTTAATTTCTATGCCGTTTCAAACAATAGCTTGTAACTTCAAAGTGATAAAGAATAATCACGAAGAAAGGATGTGATTGACTAAAGCTCTCGATAATTTAATCCATAGACATAATATTAGTTATAAGAAAGAACATGTTGCTCGATCTGTTAAAAATTGCCATTGGCAGCCCCTTAATATTTAAAAAAAAATTTTAAAACACAACGAAAACGAAACTCAACTCATTATTAATACGTTAATTTCAATCTCATTTGATCGAACATTATCTACACGATATGCGCATATATTATACAAGTATAATTGACTTTAAATTAGAATTTTCTTCCACTTTCGAGATAAGTTGCGTGAATGGAAGGGGGACACTTTCGTAGAAGTTATATAAACGAGAAAAGCTTTATATATATATATATATATATATATATATATATATATATATATATATAGAGAGAGAGAGAGAGAGAGAGAGAGAGAGAGAGAGATGCGCGTCGCTGGCTTCTGATGGTCAATGTGTCTCTCAATACGACTCCTAATCCGGCCTTCTGAATTTACTGCAACTTCAAGAACCCGCGGATGTGGCAGGCGCTGATGCTGTTACATGTGTCTCTCTCTCTCTCTCTCTCTCTCTCTCTCTCTCTCTCTCTCTCTGTCTATGCTACTCTACCCCTTTCTATACTCGCGCATGTTATATAATTGCTGGACCTACAGGAAGCGCTCGGACGGTTAGCGGATGAAATCTCGATGATTCCTTTGTATCTCTCTGACTCTCTCTTTCTCTCTCTCCTATTTACTGATTTTATCTGATTGACTGATAGATGTACGAATGTGCTTTGCTCTATTTATATGTTTACAAATTATATTTATACTTCTTTATAAATTGTTTAGGATAATATTTTCGGTTCTGCGATATTATTACTATCCGCGACATTGATAAAACTGACTTCTTTCATTATTATATAGCAGTTATGTTTCACGTTACTTTAATATTTTATAAAATTTTATGTATTGATGAAATATCTTATGTTATAATCATTGTTTAACAATGTAACTTATTATGCTATTTTGTACTAAATTACATTACAAATAAATACTCTCTCTCGCTATATCTCTCCATTTTCTATAAAGTTAATATTTCACTTCGAATATATGAGCCAACATTTCATTATGCACAGAAATGGTGTCTTACTATATATATATATATATATATATATATATATATATATATATATATAAAATAATATAAATTAGAGATGTAATTATCAACCATGCATAACGGATATGAATGAAAAGGTATTACAATATAATCAAAGTTATCCCATACAATCATAAGGTTGTATATAGTATTCTATTACTACTCCTTTATAATTATGAATGGAAAATACATTTGTCTTTCCATTCTAAAAGCTACATATTTTAATATATTGAGCTTGTATCAAATTTAATTAACAATGGATTAATTTTGCTTGTGAACAAAAAAGAAATTTCTCAAGTTCTTGTAGTTAGGTTGAGTGGAACGTTAATTAATTTTCATCTTCATTCAACCAAAGCTCATTCGCAGAAAAATGTTATATTGTTGATTTACTTTAATTTGTCAAATTCTTAAATGTTATTAGTTTTTAAATTTATTAAATAATGTCGTGGTTATCTAAATTTCATTAAAAAAAACTAATATTCTACAAGAAAAATTGCGCAAAATCCAGAAAAAAGCAATAAGTCACATGAATACATATATAACAAATATATCTAAAAAATCATGAAAATAAAACTACAAAAATCATCAGGAGTGACGATACCATTACAAGCATTGCGCCTAGGTACAATAGAATGAGTTAAAGGAAGGCTAAAAGATGAAAAATGGAGGTGGGCGGGAGTACCATTGCGTTATACGGGCGCGATACATAAACGAGACTGAGATTAATCGAGTTCCATCAATTTCACCCCGTGAACTTTTCCGGACCGCTATCCCGGGCGCATCTTCGCTGCCTTATAAACGTGAGAGTCGGGGTCCCCACGAAAAAATTCCTATGTAAAGAATCCAAATGTAAAGAATCGCCAGTAGAAGAATTGTATCCAGCCGAACGTCGCTTTATTCTACCATTCAAATAGTCGCTTTGTATGGAAAGTTTATACACCTTCACATGCACACACACACACACACACGCATGCACGCACGTACAATACAGATGTGTGCACAGATTCTCTCCTCTTCCTTTAAGAAGGCACAGCACTTATAAATTAAAAAATAAAAAAAACAGTATCTGAAATAGGTTATAAATATTATAGATAAAACTTAGCTTTTTCAAAATAACTAGACATTATGAGCTATAATTTGACAAGCTAAAAACTTATTTAAACCCACACGGCTTGAAGCTGTCATAGGAGGACTCCAATGAAGCGATGGACTAAATGAGCTCGAATTTGAGAATATTGTTTTTCCATAAATTCATTTTGGTCTGAATAGAAGGAATTCTATTTAAGCAACTGGAAAAAAATTTTTAAATATAAATGTCTGAAAATTAAACAAGCATTCACTAAAAAAACAGTATTATACTTATAAAATTTTAGATAAATGTTGAAATGAAATTTTTTTTTGTTCATAGCATAAATAAGGTATTTAACAAGAAAATATAATATTCAAATTATAGCTTATTTGATCCATCGATTTCATTCGAATTCTAGGGTCAATGATGTTGGATTTTGTTCGCACGTTATATTATAGCTTCAAATTACGTGGATTTAACTATATCTTTAACCTTTTGAAATTTATCTTTAACTTCTATATACTTCGTATAATGGTCGACTACCTGAAAGACTGCTATCAGGTTTATGAGGCATCTGCTCGCCAGAGAAGGAAGAAATTCAGTGTTAGGGTGGCTGAGGGTTTTGTGCTCGAAACCGGTATATGGGGTGTTTCATATGAAGGCATTGTTCGAGTACAGATGCCTGAAAATAACCTTCCTAGTTGAATACGCAGATGATGTAGCAGGTTTCATTATTGCTAGAGATTATGATCTTGAACAGATGCGACCCATGCAAGTGATCCGTTGCGTGACAAAATTGATGGAAGACAATGGGTTAGAACTGGTGGCGATGAAGACCGAAATCGTTCTCGTGACTAAGAAGCGCAATGCAACGGTGCGGACTCTGCAGATCGGAAATACGACAGTCAGTACTCAAGTGGCTATGCTAAGGATGAGTACTCAAGGGATAGGGCTGCGTAAGTGACGGTGGAACTTAGCAGGACGATGGGCAACGTTGGTGGCTCCGCACACTACAAGCAGCGCCTGCTCATTAGAGTAGCTGAATCTGTCATGTTATACTGAGCGAAGGTATGGCACGATGTACTGGAGAGAGAAAAAGAATGGCGGCAATACAGCTATGCCATCGAATTCTATGCCATCGAATAGGGAGTACTTTAGATGGTATCATCATCATCATTGGTTTTTCTATTATTATCATATTTTTAATATTCATTCTGATTCATCGAGTGTTTAGCGAGTACACACAGAATTCATTACAATTTTACACCTTTTGTATTTAGATAGTGATTATAAACATTTTGTAAACTGTTAAAATTTACTCTGTGTTTCCGATGTAGGTTGCATTGATGAAGTGACATATATAATATATCAATATCCACTTTATTGGTTCAGATTTCTTGATCTAAAATTGAAATTGCAAGTTTTTAATGAAATGTCTATGTGTATTCCTGTTGTTTATAAAATTTAGTTTATAAAAGATGGCATACCACATTTTCCGGTCAATCTCAAGCCTTTCATAGAGAGAGAGAGAGAGAGAGAGAGAGAGAAAAATGAGAGAGACCTTATACCATGAAAGCAGCCCGGAGGTCACGCCGTCGACATCGACGGGCGCTAAAATATCAGAGCTTCCGGGCGCCTATGCATTTGATGAATTCGAAGGGGTTATTGATTGAACGCTTCGCGCTCGAGCGACGTTGCGTTTATTTATTAAAGTTCGACAGGCGATGGGGCCAACGCCACGCACTCGACCGTTGCTCGGAACTTTACACACCGGAACAGAAAAAGAAGATATAGAAACGGATATTCGATTGACTGGCGACCGTGTGTTTTCGTTTTTGTTTTGTTTATTTTTTCTCATTCATTGAGATCAGTGGAGAGACTGCGTTCCTATATTAATCTTTCTGAAATCGCATGAAAAAATTCGTTTTAAAAATCATAGTTGCATGAATACGTATGTATATATATATAGTTTACGTGCGATTATTAAACATACATATATATTTCAGCCTATATATTACATTCGAAATCGAACATAGAAAGTTAAGGCGAATCACGGTGTAAAGGTGTAACATCGTCATATCGACATGTATTATCATCGGAGATGAATTAACGCAAGCTTAATTGACAATTATATATCTGTGCGCGCACCTATCCGTGTATGAGTACACATACATAATTGGATATCAGCATCTAAACGCTTGTTCAACGTGCTGGTTCATAACACACCCGAGCTCCGTACACGAACCCGACTGTTACTACTAACATCGCGTAAACAGCGTCCATATATGTATAGCCGCAGAATTATCAGAATTATCCCACATGTATTATCATACATTATCATACATTATATGTATGAGGGGGGGGGGTGTCTGCGTATGTGCATGTATGGTACGCGCTGTGCTAATTGACAGAGAAGCGCATTATCTTGTCCTTGACATTCGAAGTTCTCGACACGAAACGAAAAGGAAAAATCTGTATATTGTTATATATATATATATATATATATATATATATATATATATATATCAAATATGAAGCGCGAAATCATGTCTTGATGTCTTGTAAAAAGCCTGAAGCAAATCTGGGCTAGTGGAACAATGCGAGAAGCCAGAAGAGAAAGAAATCGCGCGCTCGTAATATATATATATATATATATATATATATATATATATATATATATATATATATATAAAGATATATACATTTTTCCGTTCTTACGCCAGATCAGAGCTCTCGCTACATGTCACCGCAGAGGGGAGGGGGCGTCGGAATGTACAGAAGGTGAGAGAAGCTGCTGCAGCCAGCTCAGCAGCAGTCGGAGCGCGGCGCTCGGTAAGTCGTTCGCGATTTCGCCGTCTACAGGGCCGTGCGTGGTATATGGTTTTACGTGTATACGTGTGCGGGGGTGGATGGGCCGGGTGGGTGGTCGGTTATACGATCGTAGCCGGGGCGCGCGAATACAAGGGGGACGGGGGGAACGAGCGAGTTTTGGAAGCGGATCAAGTTCTCGCCCTGCAGTCTCGGCATCCTTCTCCGCGCCTGATCCTAATCGCGGCTGTACCACTTGACGCGGCGTGGCAGGCCGCGACTCTCTTGTGCTCTGCTCAACTCGCTTATATATATATATATATATATATATATATATATATATATATATATATGTATATATGTATAAAGGATTACATGCATCTGTTAGTGTGTACTTTAATTGAAATACATAAATTTATTATGAGACTCAAAACTGCAATTTGATCAAAAGTGTATGCATAATTTTTAAATTTCAAAATGTTATCATCGTTTTATATGCAGCACGAATAATTGTTTGATATTCAAAAAAGATTGGATATTGCAGTAACTGGATATTAGTAGCAAATCATTAATAATTTAAAGAATAAGAGAACGTTCAATGTTATCGTTGATCGTCTCTTTTGTATCATAAAAACTATCGCAAGTAAAGTAATACAGTCAAATTTAATTAAGCAATTTGATAGCTGTTTATGTCTTTGGATATTTAAAACTGATTTAGTTGTTATGTTATACTGCGTCTAAGAGATGCGGCGTGGGCTGAAACGTTCGTACTTACTGCAAAAGTCCCTACAATTTTGGGACATCGCAAGTTTTATATAAATAATTTTATGGATATTTTGCTTAAAAAAATATCAATCGTGACAGTAAATTTATTCAGCGTCTCGTAAATTTCATTGTGCGCCACGATAAAACAACATCTGTACTTGCTTTTTCTTTCAATCATTTTCGGTTAGACGAGTGGTGATTGCAGTGCTGCTCTCTCCACGTATCCCCCGTTGATGAATACGATCGCGACATATGGCCGTGGCATTTTTGTCATTTTTAACACGAATGATCTAAAGAATGGATAGGACGCTGACCAATAAGTAAAAACAGCGAAAGGATTACGCATGTGCCATTTTTGTTCACGGAAACAAAATTCTACATTAAAAAAAGTAGGAAATCTCCCAGTCTAGTGATGATCATAAGTACAATGACTTTTCTGGTGGTATATAACAACGAAATTATGTTTTCCAAATGTATCAGCAATTACCTTACGTACTCAATTAGTTTTTTTAATAATTAATTATTTATTTTTATATATGTGGAAATTTAATTCAAGATAAATTTAATCAAATTTGAATAGATATGGAATCTTCCAGATGTAATCCATTATTACAGTTTCAAGCTCTAATGTTGCATTTGCATTGATTAACAATAACATTGCGCAATGATTAAAAATGAATATCCCATTGTTGATAACCCCATGTATTGATAAAAAAATCTACTCTTAGACCTTAGTTAAACGAAGATATCTAACATAAAAAACTTTATACGAATATCAATGCTGGGACTTTTTTAACCAATTATTCGAACTCGTAAATAAATCTGCATTAACTTGTAAGCGACATGATTAGACTTTAATCGCTGGTGTCGATATTACATTTATTAAGTTTTCATGCAATTTTGTAAAAATTTTTTTACGGATCTGCCTCGAGTCGGCGTCAAAAGTCAATACAGTGGCTCGAATTCTTTATTGACAAAAAATATACGTAAAATTTGTTTTTAATCATCCTACAAGACTTACTTAGACAGAAGTGGCCATTTATAAGATGCTTGTAACAGAAGAACTCCACGCTCCGATCGCCATTACAATAAAATTGCCAAGTATGTACATATCATATGATAATGTAATAAATCCCTCGAATGTTATACAATCTCTATATAATATCTCTATATAACAGCGCGAAATAAACTTATATGTGTATATATATATATATATATATATATATATATATATATATATATATATATCAACAATTAGGCCAGAATATAATTCACGCGTCCGGGGTCGTATATATTACAATACCTCTCCTAATTCGATAAACGTGTTTTACACCATCATGATCCGGAGCTCGCTTCGAACTTCTCTTCCGACGAATATATATATATATATATATATATATATATATATAACGCATATATCCGTATATAGCCGCGAGAGGATAAGAAAGTTAGGACGCGGCAAGTTTCGCGCGAACCATTGTTATATTGTATGTGCACTGGCTGATGCGTGGGCGCGTCGCCACGACTTCTGGCGCACGCCCGTAGTATATAGAGCTTTGTATAAACTCACTTTGCACCCTCCTCCCCTTCATCAAAGTATATTAATTACGCCCCCCGGGGGCACCCGCTCGTTGAACTCGTGTGTATATATATATATATACACATTGTGTGTAACAATAATAACGAATGATATCAATTTAATTATATACGATAAGATGTTATCTGATTTTGTTTCTTTTTCTGACTCGCAAGCGTTATTATGTACTATATGAGGGGAATGTGTAACGGACTTTGTTTTTCAAAAATCGATCGCGCGCGAAACCTTGATTTTGAAGTGCGAATATATACGCGATTTCTATGCCGTCATCAGCAAAAAAAAAAAAAAATTTCAGTCAAGTGGGCCGTAAAAGAAGCTATTATCAAGATTGACCGAAATGCTGAGTAGATCATTTTCGGGCCGAAGGTGAAACTTATCAGATTGCAAGTTCATTTTTTGATGAATCTCACATGGTAGATCGAAGAATTTATTGAAATTTTTCGCATTTATATTTCCAATGTGTGTGCGTGTGTGTGTCTGTGTATAATGATATTCTCCTGTAGTTGATCAAATAAAACATATTATTGCAATAAATCCGATTTCTGCATTCTGTTTATATTTATTTAATTAAGGTTTAATGTTCGGGAGAAAATTTATACATTAAGCTACTTATCATATAATATGAGCAAAGTTTTAAAACAGTTTACGCTTCGGGCTTATATCGAAACTTTTGTATAATTTTATAATTATCTCAAAATATTCATAATACAGTTAATTATATACTGGCATTAAAGCTTTAACTATATCATGACAATGGCGCACAAACAATCTCGATATAAACTGGCCGATTTGATCATTTTTATTTGCCATTGTTATTAGCCGTGATATCTTTGAATAATTATTTTAGTAAGTAAAGCAAGGACACAGGCAGCTTGCACTCAATCCTATACATCTTTTATGTATAGTTTTAAACTAATATTATTTGTAAATTAAAACATAAACACTTATGGATTTTTCGTTTGGAATGATGTTGAATAAATTATCCTTAAAAATATACAACAAAAAATTCGATTATAAATTGTCATAATATTAAAAAGACCTGGTTGTATCTTATACACTTGAATAACGAAATATATACCAAACATAAAACATTACTTACCTTTTATTAATTATTTATAAATAAATTAAAAAATTTATAACAAAAAAACGGACTTCGAAAACTGTACAAAAATAATGCTTACAAAGGGAATTTCAAGAATAAAAAAATCTTACTGAAAAAAGACATTATAAGAAATATATTAAATACAAGGTCATAAAACTTTCTTCAAAGTCGACACAGTACAGTAGTTTGCTCAAGTATACAGTTTAAAACTAATATTAAATTGGATCTAATTTAGACTTTTCGGATTAACCTTTCAGTTTTTTTTTATTATGAAAAAAAAAAGAAATTAATAAAAAATTAACGTGATTCTCTATAATGGAATTAATTCTTCGTCAAATTCAAGTTCGAGGCCTACGATGACTCGATCGCTAGCGCGAAGGACTAGTAATTCGGTGATCCGAGTTCGAGTCCCGGTCTCGGCCGATTGACACGGGCGCCACTGCAAAAATTTACATAAGCTTCGTTTACAAAACACATCGTAGCACCTCATCGCTGATTAAAACCAATAGTTGGAAAGCATAAATAGAGCGGCGCTAAATAATCCAAAACGAATTGAAATACTACCGCCATCGAAGCAACCCCCTATTAATCAGAAAATAATTTATTCGGTTCCAGAATTCATAAACATGTATAACGTGTGTGTGTATGTATATATATAAATTTAACTATTTTTATGTAAATTCTAAGATTAATGATTTTCTACTACACTAATTCTCATCATGACGGAGTTGGAATCCCATAACCATGAGACGTACAATATTCATTATCAAAAAAATATTATTCACATCAGTGAAGTATAGATTGAGAATAATCGTTTTACAAATATAATTAAACTTAAAGGTCGAATCAAAAAATTCTCCTCTTTCTAAATCGATGAGAAAAAGGAATACAATAATAGCAAAAATAAAAACAACAATGACGACAACCACAGCAACGATAATAATAATAATATACATCATGAGAGCAGTAATGAAATATATTTTTTAAAAGATCTATATTTAGTTCTGTCTACTTATTTTTTCGATAATAAAAATTTCCAAAATAGCCTGAAGATTACGAAAGAATCATATAAACAATAATATTGATCTTATAAAAATCCTAAGTAATACAGATAGAAATCAATCTCAACAGCTTTCGATTTTCAACGAATAGTACAAAATTAAAACAAAAAAAAAAACTCAACTAAGAACCCATACGGTAGAGCGAAAACACAGAGTGCTGGACATCAGCGACAAAATACACGTAGCTGCCTACTATATATCACAGACTACCAAGTTACAAGAGCTCGAGCGCGCAGGAGCCCTGCGATCTCGCCTCTCCCTCTCTGCCCCCTCCCTCTCCCGCACCCCGGCGCCACTTATTACAGGGCGCAGATTTCCGAAGTGGCGCGCGTCGACGAAGTTCCGCGAGGAGTCGCGCCACGCGCGACAGAAGTATCGCTCTGGCGGGGAATCGTGTACGCGGTCGGGTGTTCGGCGAGGGGGGTGGGGGGGGTGGCGAGAGGCAAGCCAGGCGAGGCCGCGCTCTCGCCCTCTGACGACGCGGACCGCGCGATGTTATCGGCGCGCCCGACTCGGCCGAGCTCAAAGAGTCGGCGGCGCTGTCTCGCCGACCGCGCCGCCGGTGTCTAATAAGACGATGTGTGCAGATACGTACGGCGGAGGTGTTCGGATAGGGACGGGGGGGAGGAGGGGATGGGAGACTTTGATCCACAGCCCTTGTAACCATTCAGCGCCCTCGTCGCTCCTCGTGCTTCTAGTGCAATGCGGATTAGAGCCAAGCGACGCGATCATGGTCTGGGTCGTGAAGAGAGGTGCGAAGGGGTGCGAGGTAAGACTCTCTCTCTCTCTCTCTCTCTCTCTCTCTCTCTCTCTCTCTCTCTCGCTCTCGCTCTCTAGTTGGTATATTTATTGTTACGTCATTCGTCATTAAAAGAGGTAATTGGGACTAGTTATACATGATCTGATGATTGATGAACGTAAATTACAAGAAACCTGAAGCTATATATATATATATATATATATATATATATATACACATATATATTTATAACCGCATATAAAATTATTGTCAAAATCATGTTGCAAGTCCAAATTTATAATATAAGTATAAACTAGTTTGTAATGATTTTCCTCCCATGAATTTGGCAGCTATGAAACCAAGAACTAAAAATTTTCATTTAATAATTACTATATATTTTTTATATCATTAATTTAATAGATAAATAAAAATGATAAATTAATAAAAAACGAACAATATTTCTATGTGTTTATCTCGTTTGCTGAACATATAGGCGCCGTGACGTCTATATTATATGGACGCCGCTTACGCATAGTAAATCACGATTCGGCTCCCGACGAAAACTACCAGCGTCCCGTTAGAACAGTGGCATCTTTAATAATTCTTTGATGGAGAATAATGCGATATTTATCGAAGACTGGTGAAAAGCAAAATGAATCCGCGCAGGGCCATAAAGAATAGCAATATAAAGTTTTTCGAAAATTAGCACGATTCCCGGGGAATTCAGCGAAAAGAAATTATACAAATGAGTCCAGCAGATGTTTTATAGATGAAAGCGACTAAATTTTTAATTTAATTTTTTGGTTAGCGAACAAAAAAATTTCAAAGACACTAAAACAATCAGTAATTATTTTACTATTACGAATGTTCGACATTTACCATTTCGGCAGAGGTTAATTTTGTCGACGAAACTTTTTCCGACAGAAAAATTTCCGAAAAATGTTTTCTTCATTTTTTTTTAATATTCATTATTTACCGATTTTGAACGACTTTAAAACTACATGTAATTATTTTTGTAACAAGTCAGGCTTAATTAGACATATAATATGTACACGTTCTTCATTAGTTTTATATACTAGGTGTGTAAGTAAGTTTCCAGGGTTGACAAAAAGTTGGCGTTGCCAGTGAATCCCGGGCAGAAATATCAAACATCGTATGTTATCTTTTGTAGATTATGTACATGTCGACAACTTTACATCATTATATTTAAGCCTTTCTTTCGGTATCGTTTATTTTATCGAGCAAAATCATAACAAGTTTCCAGACGAGTAAACGTCATTTGCGGAAAACACTGCTTTTATTCTTTAATATAGGAAAAGTGCGACTGAAGCCTATCGTTTGTTTTTGTCACCTTATGTGGCGGAATGTATCAGTGAATCGAGGTACTGCTAGTAGATTAAATGGTTTAACAGTGGTGATTTTGAAGTTGAAGACAAAAATCACTTCGGGAAACCTAAAAGTTTTGAAGACGAGGAATTAGACGCTTTGCTGGCGAAGACTCCGGGTCAGATTCAAGAAGAACTTGCTGCATCATCAAGCAAGAAGCTGTTTCCCTGTGCCGAAAAGCAATGGGATTTATTCAAAAGGTTGGACATTGGGTTCTATGCGGATTGAAGCCCAGAGACGTCGAACGACGATTTTGCATATCCGAAATATTGCTGCAGCGGTATAAAAATATCGTTTTTTGCATCGTATTGTCACTGGTAATGAAAAATCGATTTATTATGATAACCCTAAATACAGAAAATCGTATACAAAGTTCAGCGAGCCCGTCCAACCGACGCCGAAATGAAATATTCATTAAATAAGGTCATGCTCTGCATATGGTGGGAATCGAAAGGGTGTCGTATACTAAGAACTATTTCCAAGTGGTCAAGCCATCAAAGGACCAGTTGCATCCAACTCAACTTATTTATTTGAACCTAGCATCACCGGAAAAATAGCCGGAATATGAGATCAGTAATGAGTCCGTTATTTTTCATCACAAGAACGCTCGCCCACATATTGCGGCTTCGACCAAAAAGAATTTGGAGAAAAGTGGATGGAAAATTCTACCTCATCCACCTTTAGTTCAGATTTGATACCATCTAATTACCATTTGTTTCGATGAATGCAAAACGCTCATATGGGAATACGCTTCAGTTTAGTAGAGGGAATCAAAAATTGGCTCGATAGGTTCTTGGACTCGAGAGATGAGAAATTTTTTTGATCCGAATTCATAAATTGCTAGAAAGATGGAAAAAATTTATAGTTTGCGATGGACGATACTTTGAATAAAAGATAAGTAACCATGTTTTCATAACAAAACCTTACATTTTGGAGAAAAAAAACACTGGAAACTTCCTTGTACACCCAATAATTTACAATGATACTACAAAAATAATTATATTATTTTTATTATATTAAATAAAGATATTTATATTATATTAAATAAAGATAAATAAAATAGTTATATTCAGTTGGAAAATCACGAAAGATTAGTAAATAATGAATATTACAAGAAATTAAGAAAACATTATATTGTTCGGCAAAAGTACATTGGGAAAAATTTATCCCACCGAAGTTCACTGAGAAAACAATAAAAAACGTTTACTTTACTCTGCTATTTTTTACTAACTAACTAACGATCTCATAACGAAGATACAATAAACTTATTCACTAATTTTCAGCGATTCGTCCTGCACCATTTATATCGGCAATTATTCGCCGAGAACTAGTAAATATTCACTGATTGTTTATTCAAATAGCATGCTATACTTATATCCTTGGAATATAAACGAAAATCATAGCCAAATGCCTAAGGAATTAAGCTGTGTATAAACTGCATAAGGAAATGAAGATACTAGAGATAAACTTTGATCCGTTCAAAGTTTCTTATAAAGAATACTTATATACCTACTTGCGTGTATAATACGGTCGTCGCTTTTCCGATAGACTTTCGCATTGATTTCAATGTATCTGGTTTGCGGATCAGCGAGAGTGGGATAACAAAGGCAACTATATATATATATATATATATATATATATATATATATATATATATATATATATATATATTGGAACTATTAAATGATGCAAAAGGAGTTCAGATATTCAGAAGCGAATGTAAAGCAGAAAGTAAAATGCCAGAAGGGGGAGAAGAAGAGATAGGCGAAAATGTAAATGTCAGGATATTGAAAAACATGTATAAAATTTACATAGAATGTGAGGATTATGGAAAAATTGTATATATCTACTACGTATAAGAGAGTCAAATGAAAAATATCAACTCTTTAAACCAAGTGATAATCCGATTTTTCTGCTACAAAAGAAAAGGTATCGTATACGATGAAGTTAAACTCTATTGTATTTGTAAAATACTGTATAATTATTTTTTATTCATTAATTTGTAATAAAATTAATTACTTATTGTATTAAAGATAATTAATTATATGACCCAAGTGATCGAATCTTGACTCTCCCATTGCTATATATTTTATAACTTTTTATTTAAAAGACAAAATTGTAAAATAAACGCAAGCAACTTAATAAAATAGGTAATGATTAAATAAAAATGTATTCGTAGTTAAAAAAACTTATAAGTAATAAAGTCAATAAGAACTCAAGTGAAATAAAAAATATTTTGCAATATAATTACATACAATGGGAGTCTACAGTGACCAGTTAACCAAACACTTCCATCAAGAATATATTTATTATAAATGTAAGAAAAAATGAATACCTTACCTTTTTCAGTCAAACGGACCTTCGCTTTTTTTATTTTAATTAAAATTTCTAAATTAATTGGTATAATTTAAGTTCTAATTTTAATACAATTTAATAGATGATTTGTTATACTTTAACATATTATACGATACGATTTAGTTGATTTATTATATTTTATTTTTTTATTAGATTTTAAAAAATCTCTTATTAAGTTTATGCTAAAAAACGAATTCATGATAAATAATGTAGATATATCTAAACAAAATTCACATATGTAACTAATTTATATATTTGAATAGTTTATTACATTATGTATATAAATAAATTCAAAGATACGTATACTTTGTCTAACTTTATTTGGAGATTATGTCAGATAGTGAGACAGACAGACGTATGTCACTTTTTCATGTAGCAAAGAGTTTTTCAAATAGCAAAAATTGGAAATTAAATTAATGCCATATCTTACAGGAAAAAGCTTGTTTTCAAAATAATTATGTACAAGTTCTTCAAAATATTATATATAGATATATTGTCTTCTTTCGAACATAATATAAATATTAGATTTTTGTAAAGCTAATCATAGACTTTGATGCTATGATATCATCATTAAATATTAAATATGAGAGCACCAAAGCTTGTAACAACATTTTAATGGGAGTGTTCAAGATAACACTTCAAAAATCGAAAAATCAGCGGTTAATACGTAAAATTACATAATCCTACACTTCATCTTTAGAGAAATCTACTCTAACTCGAACTTTGTTATATTTATTTTGAAAAAATTGGATAAAAATTTCAAGAGTGTTAATCTGTAAAGCTTTTATGGGAATGTAAAAATCGACTTGGCGATAGAAATGCTGAACGAAAAACTATTCAACAAAGTATCCAAACGATTGTAAAACTACGATTGTATATCTATATTAAAGAACCTTTTTTTATTCATCGATTTATTGTCGAAAACATATTCAGTATTTTGATTAAAAAAAAAAAAAATAGTGTTAAATTAAAAAAGAAATTATAATTTATTACGAATTTTTTATACGTAGTCAAGTATATTTCCGCATTGCAAAAAAGCCGATATCAGGCTTTCTAATAGAGTCCCTTTTGTTAAAAAAGAATATTGTTGTGATTAATATTGAATTAAAAGAATTGTTTAAGACAAAAAAATCAAATTTTTTCAAATCTTTGAGTGGTATGTTCTTTTAGAAATTAACAAACTATAGAAAAAGAATATAATAATTATCGTAGCTATCGGAAAATTGATAATATTTAGGGGGATATCGAATAGCTCGCGACGATTAATTGTAAAATGGCGTCATCATTTTGTATCGTATTTTACAACTTTAGTTCAAACTTTCGTTTAGCACATACAAAAGTGGTATATATTATTTTGCCTTGACGGTAGCTACCTCGCTTAAAAGCATTTTGACATCATTATTGAATTACAATGAATTGATCGAGAAAAATGTGATTCGTTTTATAACGTGATCTGCGTGGTATTATGTATTTATTTACGTCAGACTTTGTTTACCATTACCTTGCGTTTTTAGAACTTTCGCTTGTATTCAATATATAACTTCGATTGTATTCTACAATTGTTTTTTTGGGAAAACTGTAACGATATTATTTTTTTTCTCTTCGTCGCAATTAGCTCGCTCAAGATCTTGGTTCAAGTACAACTCAAATTGCTGAAAAATTACAAGAGCGAACAAAAAAACTATAGATTTTGAAGAAAAAAAAAAGATCGATCGAAGTCGCTGATCGAATTTTTATAAAAAAGCATAATGTATTTATTGATATATTGTATAATTTTTTACAAATGTTTATTCAACTGTTATAAATAATGGAATTAGAAATAATGAAATTAGAAATAATGAATTTAGAAATAACTGTTCTAAATAATGAAATCAAGTATTAATAGTATAATTTTTAAACGTTTGATCGACACTTTTCGTGATACGCCATTCAGATTAGTTAAAAAAATTAGTAATTGCTCCTTTTAGAAATTGACATATATGAACGATTGAACGTTAAATCTTACAGTTATGGAAACAGAGAATAATATCGGTAAAGCTTACAAAAATTAAACGGAATTGAAAATGATTTAATAGGGTTATTATATTAATTTTTATATATTATATTATATAGTATATATTAAAAAAGCAAGGCTATTTATTCTCAAAACATGTCTTTGACTAGGGAGTCGGGAGTCACATAACAGTATTTTGCGATCCGCAACGTGTTTTAAAATTTTGAATCGAGAAAATCTTTCTTGTATTATGACAGTCAACTTTTACTCGGAGTATGTACCGAGCAATAAATCGTTTTCCATAAAGAAAAGTATATTTTCAAATTAAATTATTAGTCTATTGCAATTTTTTTATTACAAACGATTTCAGAGTAATAGTATTGTATCTATATTAATCATCGCCACTGTAATAATAATACAAATTTTTTGGAGAAAATATCTTTAGTTACCCGTATAAAATTTTATAAAAACTGGTCAAAAACGCGAGCTCTTTCATCTCAACGAATTTTCTTTAACTCTCCTCTATTTGTCACTAATTTTAGCAAAGCAAATTTTTTCAGTTATGGAAATTTCATAAAAACATCATAACGTGACATTAAATAATTTTTGTTAGGAAATTAAATGTAAAATTTTATTACTAGTTTGCTTATTTTGATTTGAAAAATTGACATTTGGCTTTTTATATTATAACAGAAAAAGCAGTGCGCTTTTTCTATAATAATATTTTTATTGACATTTTTGAATTATGGATTAATATTTATTAACATTTATTAAATCCATTAATTGTTTTTAATTTAACGAAATTCAATTATTTATAAATTATTAATTTATTACTTATACTTTATAGTAATTAACAAATAAGTATAATGCAACATTAAGAAATAATTCTAATTATAAACTTAATTTAAAGTTTTTTACACAAAAAATTTTATAAGATAAAGAATTATCACCCATAAGTTAATACAATTCACTTTCTTATCAACAATAAATATATCTAATATAAATTCAAAAATAAAACATTTGATTAAAGTTATATACATTATTGTTTGTTGATATACGTACTTCCATATTATATATCCATATTCTTTATAGAAAGATAAATTTAATATTAAACATGTTCTTTAACTGGAATTCTCCTTGCCTTAAAATAACATAACACATGGCAGATAAAAATGATATCATTCATTAAATGTGTCTCAATATAATTTTGAGGACCATTTAAAATTTTGTACACTTTTTTGAAATTTTTATTTCTATGATTTACGATGTTAATGATTTTATTGTCCACCTTACAAGTTTCTAAAGTTGATGTTTCTTTTCCCATTATTGTGTGATGAATATTAATATTTTTCAACTGAGTATTCGACATGTAAGATGCAGGTAATTTTAAATTAGTCCATTCCAATTTCATAAATCTTATCCATGTAATAAAAATATTTTTTATATCCTTTAATGTTATACCGAATAATATACTAATCTCAAAATGTGATTTATGTTGTCTTAAAATCATAAGAGTCATAAAAAATTGGTCTAATATTGTCAAGTCTGGTTGTTCATAGTAATAATATTGGAGATCATGTGCATCAGGACCTAATGATTTAAATACATATGATAACTTATCATAATTTTGTAGACCAGTATAAAATTCAATTGCTTTTTCATTATGCCTTAAATCTGCTATGCAGAATATTGGATATTTTGGTGTCTGACAAGAAACAGAACTAGTCCTGTTATTTTTATCTTCTTTTAGGAAGTAATTTTCATTTAATAATAAATTGAATTTGTTCGATTTCTTAAAACTTGTCAAGGAGTTGAGAGAAATGGTTTTCTGTTCGTTTTCAGTTTGATTAATATTAGAATCTGTATGGCTTTCAAGCTTGATAATAGCTTTATTTATTTTTTCTAATCCAATTTCCAGCCTAGCTTTTTTCTTTTCAACTTCAGAATTCTTATAAAACACTTTAGAATCATTACTAACTTTTGTTATAGTAAGATTACATCCATGCTCATCAAAACTTGGAATATTCAAAATACTGCAATTATTTTTATAAATATTTTTTTGAGCACTCTGACTACTAGCTCTCATTTCTAGTTTTTCATAAACTTTTTCAATATCAACTTTTTGTGTATCCATTGCAATATTATTAAAAAGTATTTAATGTGTTTTAATAAATTATTTCAAATTGCAGTCACCTTTCTATATTAATAATAGTAGTAGAGCTTATTGAAAATAAATTAAAATAGTTGAAATTTCGTCTATTTTTTTCATTTATGCTAAGGAATGTATAAGTGTATGTCATGTAAAAATACAGCCATCATTTAGATACACATCTTAACACATTCCATCCTGAAAAAATGTAGAACCTTTTACAATATAACCTAGTTTTTATAAATAAAATTTGACTTTTAATTATTATTAAATAAATATAGTATTAACCTTGATTTAAAAAGTTTTAAATATAATATATTAAAATTTATGTTCACTCTGCTATTATAACAAACATATTTACCGCTAATAAATATTTATGAAATGTCGATCTATTGTGACATTTGTGTCGCCGCTGAATTGTAATTTTTATCTTCGCAAACTGCAGACGCAAATCTCATACAGAGAATATTGAATCTTCTTAGAAATTTATACAAACTTCACTTATGTGTAAGTAATAAAATAATATATAACTAATTTTATAACTGTTTTATATTCAATCGTTTATATTCAATAATTTAATGTAACAAACCATAATATTATAGACATATCTATATCATTCTCTATACTATATTATATTTTCTATTCATTTATTTCATATTACAGAAATCACCCTTCTAAAACAAAAATCGCCAAATGTTTGTAAAATGATGATTATTTAGAAATTAGCTTATATTCATTATTAAAAACTAGATAAAAAATTAATTATGTTTTAAAAAATTGAGACATAAATGAATATTTACAAAAAAAAATTATTAAATACAGTATAAAATTATTAATAATACAATTATTATTACTATGAATTTATTAAATTTAATTTCTTTTATAAAAAGAAATTAAACATTTTTTTAATGATATCGGTAACATTTTATTATTATTTTTTAATCATATTTCATGAAGTTAATAATAATAAAATTATAACTGAATGTAAATATTTACATAATTTTATAAAATTCATTGATCTTCACATGCAAATAGTTTTATATAAATGATTGTATAAATATAATATGATTATAAATGATTATAATAAATTAGTCAACATGTCGACTATCAAAAATAGTTATTCTCAAAGCAATGTTTGAAATATGTATTAAAATGTGACTATTTTTTTAATCATATAACTGAATTAAAAACAGTCTTTTTCCATTCCGAACTCTTAAATCTTAGATATGATTTTGTAATTGTTAAATTATTGTTAGTATGTGTTTGTTACTATATACTATTATATACAATTATGTACAAATATTGTTTTGAGAAGTATTTTTACTATTCAAGACATTGAATTCTATGTTAATCACTAATAAACCCATTTGTTTGTACAGATCAATGATTTTATTGTACAATAAAATTACTTTATTTGCTATTAGAAAATAAAAATAACATTAATTAAATTAAGAGTTTTATTTCATTTCTCAAAAAAATTATATCCTAAAATGACAATGCAGGATTATAGGAAACATAAATGCATAAACAGACTACATTCAGTAAAATAACATTTTATTTCTAGACTAACTATAAAAGCGGTGACATTTCATTCAACAAAACTTTCATGTATACTTTATGGGGAGACTGAAATGGTTGCTCAACCAGTACAGTTAAGCTCTTTGCTTGATTTTTCGATTAACAAATATTTTCTTTTCTACAGTTGCTATATGAAGTAGTTCGATATGGTAAATTTCTAAGGTAGTCACTGATTTTTGCCTTTCAATCTTAAAATTACTATAAATATAAATCAGCATTGTTCATTCACAATGATGAAACTAAAATAATGAAATCATTTTGATTTCAAAGCAATGTCAGTTTTAATGAAAAAGTATAAATCATATGTATTTGTAGTCACAGTTAGGCTCCAAAATTGACTGTAGGTCTATTTAGAAAAATTCTATGCTTTTTTACCTACAGAAGCATAAATGCAAATTTTGAACAATTTTGGATCCTAACCCACTCATATATTATCAATGTGTGTCACAAAAGTCCTTGAATTTGAAAGAGATTTTCATTTCTTTTGTTTCTAACAAAGTGACCATAGTCTTATTTAATAATATTTCATTCATACAGATGCAATTCAACAAAAATTCTTGTCTTAAAACTTATACTAAACTTACTCGGTTAATATGTACATATACCTGTTTTATTCATATTATTGTTTGATCATTCACGAAAATTTAACATTGCATCGCATAGAATAATAATAAAGATTATTGCGAATTAATGTTTCTTTGATTTTCTTGGACTGACAATGCTTTTTCCCTTAATATACAAGCACTTGTAAATATTAGTATTTTTATGTTTTATGTGTTCGTTGTTATGAAGACATTTTAGCGATATATGATTCGGTTTACAGTGATTACATCTTCTTTTTAGGCAGTAAAAAAAAGTATTTGGAAGAATCACTGCCCATCGCATTTAGTTACAAAATCAATGAGTAGAGTTATTTTTGTATTTTATTTTTTGGAAGGATTTTATTTTTTTGTCAGTCAATATAACTACATATAGATTAAAAGGTTATCAGAAAAGAAATGATATTCCTGCATATTAAACTATATGAATATTATCACTTTTCACCATACTGGCATATTAAATAATCACTAGTCATATTGTTGAAATAAATATTCAACAATTACTTCAGTGGCATCCTTATCAATCAAGCTGCAATGTATCATCGCATCAAACTTTTCATCCATTATTCACTTAAATTAATCACCAAAAATAAGAATTGCATTACAATGCATATTAAAATACAGTAATCATTTAGTAAATTCTTTTATTTCCAAATATAAGTAAAAAGTCCTTTTAGAGAAAACAAAAAAATTCATCATTGAGAAGAGAGATTTACAAGTCCGAAGAATGATTTAATAGGGATCGGATAAAGAAATTATGTGCATTCCTGGTCCCTTTATAAACCACATTAATAATTTATTCGATACTTGCTGTTATGATGTTACAGAAAAATATGCATGTAAAAAATATAGAATAAAAAATCGTTTTAAGTTTACTCTCATTCTCTAATTGAAGCATCGATGGGACAGCTTTCTAACATGCACACATAACAGACTCATCCCCAATGTTTCAAAACAGTCGATGCGCTTTTGTAAAAATGACAAGTTGTTTAATATTTTCGCGTACATTCGCGTCTCCATAAAAAGTCCTAAAAACAGATCGTTCCAATGTATGCCAAGAAGAGATGTATCACTTCTTACCAAAACACGGAATCTAGCTTTACTTTGAAGTGCGTACATTTTGTTTATTCGTATCGTATATTTTCCGATTTTAATTATTTCATAAAACTAAATCGTACAATACGACATAATACATTTTCCTATTAAATTGTATCTCGTAAACTAATTCTAGCATTTAAAAATGTATTTAACTGTTCAAAAAGTAAATAAAGCAAAAATATAATATTAAAAAAAAATTACAAAATCAATGAAATACCTAATTGAATAGAAAATCACTCCTATATTTATGTCATGCCATCAATCCTAACACGTATTTACTTTATTCACAAACAAATCTGGATTTTCTCTAAATATATATATATATATATATATATATATATATATATATATATATATATATATATATATATATACTTACAAAGCGTAAACGTAGAGTAGATTAGTGGTTAATATTTTGTCATCTTATAATAAGCTTATGGAAGAAGACAGATAAGAAGAACAAGTTACTTTTAAAACAAAGCAAATTAGTTTGAAAAAAAATTGCGTATATAACACTGATATTGCTACAATAAGAGACAGATGCTGCTGGTGAGCACTTATGCAAAAGGATCAAAGTTGGCTAACGACCAGAGCATTATACATATATATATATATATATATATATATATATATATATATATATATATATATATATATATATATATACGATGAGCAAACAACAAAATAGCCTAATCTATTTCAAAGTCGAGCGGAATTAGATTGGCCGCGGTCTCTCATTCAAACCATCACGATAAGATCCTCTTTCGTTAATTTCTCAACATACGCCTCTCTCGTCATACGTTGTGTATTATATTAATGAAAAAGCCAAGAGCCCCGCTGTCGACTCGTCGTAGCTTGCGAGTCCGGTGCATCTTTATCCTTTTAATAAAGCCATCGTCCCCAACTGGCTGCGCATCATCATTTGCCCTTGGTGGCACGTATGGCCTTGCAGATCTCGATCCACGGATGCCCGTAGGAACTGCAAATGTCGCAGACGCTCGGCGAGCCGGAGGCCGTGCCGCTGCTCTGCTGGCGCTTCTGCTGGTGATGGTGTTGGTGATGGTGTTGCTGCTGCGGCAGCGAGGCCTCGTCGTCGTTCTGCCTCGCGGGGCTCGCGCCCGAGGCGCTGCTCTCGCGCTTCAGCGACGACGCCGGATTCCTGATGCCGAGGCCGAGGCCGAGGCCGGCGGCGCTCTTGTCGCCGCGCTCGCGGCCCGAGTCGCGGCTCTTCTTGTTGGACGTGCGGCAAAGGGTGGAGGACAGTTGGAGCAGCTCGGCCGCGCTACTGGGCAGCGGGCCGTTGCTCCTGACGCGGTGC
The DNA here is from genome assembly GCA_018907035.1 of Sycobia sp. Sy_11. Lineage (NCBI taxonomy): Eukaryota > Metazoa > Arthropoda > Insecta > Hymenoptera > Epichrysomallidae > Sycobia > Sycobia sp. Sy_11. The sequence goes on along the minus strand of JACCIC010000316.1, from coordinate 199,313 downwards.
GAGGCTGGCAGAGTGGCCGAGTTGTAGGACGAGGTGTTGTTGGAGGAGGCGGCGGCGGTGTTGGCGGTGATGGCGTTGGTGGTGGCGGGGGTGGTGGTGGTGGTGATCGTCGCGCTGCCGCTGTTACTAGTGGCATTGTTCGTGGTGGCGTTGGCGTTGGCCGGCCGACTCGGTGGATGGCGCTCGAGGAAGGGGGAGCGTGGGGTCTGGAGCTGGATCGTAGCGCTGCTGGCAATGCGACCGCTACCGGTGGAACTCGGCGAGGAGAATCGTAAGCACCGCAGAAGACTGAGTCAATCATTGAGCAGGCCCCGGGAGACGTTGATTAGCTGCTCCTTCAGCACGCGGAACGACGGTCGTACCTCCGGGCAATGGGCCCAGCATTTCCTCATCACCTGGCGGGGGAAAAATAATGCGAGCTGTTTTATTGACAATAAATTTTACCGATTGTTTAGATACCCGAGTGTAAGACAATTGCGAATGGATAATATCTGAACTTCAATTTTTGAATCAATATGATTCCAAGTCAGATTCTGGATGACGATTAGTTCTATTCAAAAATCAAAGAAAACTTTGTGTCAGAATCTTTTTCATTAAAATTCGAGTTGAAATATTTATGTCGTTAATAGTTTGAGATAGTCTTCATTCGAACTTTGAGATTCGAATATAATATTATTCTCATCTGTCTATGTGTCGAAATACATGTTTAAATATGATATTGAATTAATAATTAACGTCTGAATTCTAGGCATGTATGCATACGTATTTAAATATTTTCTCTGAGATATTCTTTTAAGCTTCATATAAGAAAAGAATACGTTTCTTCTCATTATTAATTACTGCTTAGTTGGATACTAATATACTAACTCCGATAACAGTAATTACTTTACGATTTGAAGAAGAAGAATATTTAAGCTCATCAACTACTATGTATTCACAAACCTCGTAAACTTCCTTAAAGCAAGCTTTTGGTCTTTCTAAAATAATGCCTCGCTGGACGCGCTCGACAACTTCGGTATTCTTTAGTCGACCGTAAGGCATTTTGCCGCACGTGAACACCTCCCACATCAGCACTCCATAAGCCCAAACGTCAGATTTCGAACTGAATCGAGTATAATTCAAGACCTCGGGTGGGGCCCACTTTATTGGGAATTTCGTTCCGCCGCTGCTTGTGTACTGATCGTCCAAAACATACCTGTAAATAATTCGTATGATCGTATAAAAAGTTGTTGTATTGATTATAAAGATATATTGATCGTATAAAGTGTTTTTTTTCCAATTCAGCGCGCGCAAAACATTTGCGCAATTTTACTGTAAGCGGCGTTTAACGTGTTCAAAAAGTACCTGGCCAAGCCGAAATCGGCTACTTTTACGACGTTTTCCGAACCGACAAGACAGTTACGAGCAGCCAGATCCCTGTGAATGTAATTATGCCTTTCCAAGTACGCCATTCCTTTGCAAACCTTTAATTGAAAAAAAATTAAGTATAAATAATAGCTAAACACAATGCACACAGTTATATATTATTTTGTCCATTGTCGAAATGATTTTCATGTAATATACTTATTACATGATTACATTCATGCGCATTAATGTATCATATAATATACTTATATAATTAGAGTATTTAATTTTTTTTTTGTAAATTCTGATTATATTTTATTGAAGAGAAAACTAGAGCATTTAATATACGAAAGAACTAAATAACGTATGCTTATTAGCATGAATTATTCAACTTGTAGAGATCAGATTTGTAAACTAAATGAGCACTAAGTCAAAACCTTAGTATGTAAAAGACATTATCTAATTAGAACTTTTTTCTTCAAACTTAGAATAGGAATAACTATTTTAATGGAAAACTTAAGTTTTTAATCAATAATCCGATCAAGAAAATTTCTGAGTGAACTCATCTAACACGACTATGACATAATCTTTAAATCTGATTAAGTAATAAAGATTAAAATAATTATACTTTTTTCATGTCAAAAGAAGAACTTTTTAAAAATATTTGTTTCTGAAATATTCCTCTTATTTTTCTGTGAAATCGCATAGGATTCAATGAATTTTTAAAAATAAGAGTTATTACTTAACATTCTTTTTAGAAGTTTCAACGAATGTTCAAGCGCTTTTTTGGCTTCATAGAAACTCTGGTAAAGATTCTTAGAGAAAATCAATATGTAAAAGTAACGGATTTGTTTATTAGTTCTATTATTTATATCAATTGAAATAATAATCTAATAGTAATCGAGATATAAAAAATTTGATAAGCTTATTTAAGTACAGCAGGCAGACAAGATTAAAAACATTTTTTGAATTTTGATAACGTACAGATAGTATTGATTTAAAAATTTATCGAGAAATTCAGCGAATTTTGTAGAATAATATGGAATAGTCTTAAATAATTAAAAATTTAATTTTTTTCTTGTATATCTTATAAGAGTATGGGTTAAATAACATTGAAGTTCAAATAGGGTGAAAACGGATTTCAATAACTTTAAATAAAAACTATTGAAATTTTACAGAAAGCATTTTTATTCAATGCTATTTTCAAGTATAGGACTTTTTTTTATTTTCTCCAATAATAAAAGTACAACATCCCAAATGAAATGACTGTTAAAAAAAAATTATTCATGTCCATATTAATAAAAAAGATTTATTTTCATCGGTTATTGAATGAAAAATATGATATATCCACATTCTCGTATCAATTTTTTGCCCCGGAAAATTAAAATCTTTCGCTCTTAGAAACATTTTAAGTTTACCTCTGTTATAAATAATTCATTCTCAAATTCAATCATGGTAAATAATCTAAATGTATAATTACCTGTATGCACATATCTAAAAGCAATCCAACATTTGCTCCAAGTGTAGTCTCATGACGTCTAAGGTAATTCAGTAAAGATCCGTGACGCATATATTCTGTCACTATGTAAATCGGTCTGTCCTTGCTACATACACCATACAACTGGACTAGGTTTTGATGTTGCAGTTTACTATAAAAGAAAAAATATATAAAATATGTATCGGATGTAATAGATTTATTGGACAGTAAAAAAACAGAATTGTACAATAACGTACGTCATGACTTTAGCTTCCTCGATAAAATCGTCCTCGGACATCGTGCCTTCTTTCATCATTTTCACGGCGACGTCGATGGATCCGCGCCATTTTCCTCGGCGCACAACGCCAAATTGGCCAGAGCCAAGCTCCTCGAGTAAATGAAGCTCGGCCGGGTCGATTTCCCATTTATCTAAATAATTAAAAGAAGATTATCACTAAGCCACTTTCACGATTTCTCGCATTTACTTGTATAATTTATCTTTGTATAATTATAGGAAACAGGTCATAAAAAAAATAAAATAAAAAAATTCTAAACGTTCATATTGCTATTCTTCGAGGATCCGTCCACTTATAGTACATCAAACGCCAAAACCTCCCTCCGAATGAAGAAATTTTGACATTATCACAGCCTTTGTTCGATAACAACTAGAAATTTCAATGTATATTCCAGTTATAATGCTACTGTTAATTTTATTCAAAGTAAAAAATGAAATATTTCAGAGCTATTAAAAGAAAAGTACTTTAGAAAGTATACTTCAGATGGATATTATTATTTCATAAGTTGCTAAAATTTACAAATCGTTATTTTTATCGGAAGCTTATTATATTTTTCAAAAACGTGTTTTGAAACTTTTTCAATAATGCACACCATTGATTCACCATTAATAAAACAATAATTAAAATTTATCTCCAATACGCAAAGAATTTTGTACATCCGATAAAATTTATGCGCCGTTGCTTCCGCAAGGAATCGCCAGCTAAATTGAACCGGATAAATCGAGGCGTACGTTCATTAGCCAATTAGAGCACGCACAATTCAATATCGATGAATTTTTACTCCAATTCAGCTGAAAGCGCGATAATGAGTTTTCCAGTAATTTACGATTCGATATTAAACGGGCGATAATCGCGAGAAAGCATCGCGATGAGATTCGATCCTTTACGGCCTTTTTTAACAAATTCGCCAGTTCAGATCTGCCGTGCGATTCAGAAGGACATTTTTAAATACTAAAAGTAATTTTCTCCTACGACGAATGCTGCGCGTCAGAATGAGACGATCATAAACGATCGAATAACGTCATCGCGTGGCCCGCTCGCGGTTCTCGTGTCTGTAATGCAAAATCGTCAATTGTTCGGCAAACTTGTTAACGCGCTTTTAATCGCACCCGAGTAAAAATTCACGCCCATTTTATCGTTACTCCATTGTTCGCGCTCCGATTGGCCGATTAACGACGCACGCCTTGGATTCAGTCCGCTTAGTTGTGCCGGCGAGTCTTTACGGGAACGCGGTGCTTATAATATATTTGGCACAGAATCATCAATAATCTAGGGCTCTTAGCCTATACACGGAATCATTAAACGAGCAAATCTCCAACATTTATCCACATCGCGCGGAACTGCATTAAAAAAACAAAAACACGGCCTTACGCAATTCTATATGTAAAGGACAAGATAATTCTATCAATCCGAACTTTTAGCGCGTCCCTCCGGTCAATTGTTGCTCGCGCGCGCTACGCGCGGCTACTACGGCCCCCGAATTCGAGCGCATCAACAGTGGCGCAAATATCCAATTAGCTCTCAAGCGTTTATGTATATATTGTATTGTGGCAAAAAAAAAAAAAAAAAAAAAAAGAAAAAAAAAGCGGCGGTCGACGGAACGTAGCACTCACCGTGGCTGAGGCCGGCGGTCGGTGGCACGGGACGATCGCAGGGGCTGGCCTTCAGCCTGCTGGCCAGGCCGCCGCTGTTGTGCCGATGATAATTGACCAGATCCGGAATCGAGTCGCAGCAGTGCTTCTCCGAGAGATAGAATTCGCCCCTCTGGTTCTGCTTGATGTGATAGTGCTTCACGTGCGGATGGGGCCTACAAGGTTGTTAAAGAAGGGAAAAAAAAGAAAATTAGAAAGATTCATTATTCGGGTCAGTACAATCTCACGCCGCCTGCTATATATATATATATATATATATATATATATATATATATATATATATATATATATGTCTTTTTTCTTCTTACGTATATTTTGCATTAGACTTTCTCTCTCTCTCTCTCTCTCTCTCTCTCTCTCTCTCTCTCTCTCTCTCTCTCTCTCTCTCTCTCTCTGTCTCTCGCTCTCGCTCTCGCTCTCGCTCTCTGTATACACAAATATATACAAAGCTTGCATTCTATTATTGCGCAAGGTCAAGAACGGCGAAGCTGATCTTAATCGAATTGTGCAAGTTACGTATCATAGATGCAAGTATGTATATATATATATATATATATATATATATATATATATATATATATATATATACGTATAGGTTGCTCAATAATTATTATTGCTTTACTTGGTATTTTTAAATATTAATTAATTAGACTGATTGCCATTTGCATGAGAAAAGTTTCTGTATCGGATAGATTTTATCGATATCTCGATGTGTGTGTGTGTGTGTGTGTGTGTGTGTGTGTGTGTGTGTGTGGGCGCGCGCGCGCGCGTGTGTGTGTGTGGGTATGGGTGCGGGTGTGTGTTGATGTAATAAACAATGTAATAAACGTTCATTTTATGTTTTATAGTCGAAATCGCAGTATAGGTGAATAATTGAGCAACTACAGAGAGAGAGAGAGAGAGAGAGAGAGAGATAGGGGTGGTACGCTTTTCACCGAAGAATAGTACCGAGGGTGCCAAAAACAATAATTTTTTGTACAAAAAAATAATTTTTTTCGTAAAACAGTTTTATACAAATTATAGTTAAGTAAATATATATATTCTATTGATTTGTTACATCAAGCAACATTTATAGAAACTCAAACTATATACTAAAGCAGAGTAAATTAACAATATATAATAAAACAGTATGCTTCATTGATGGCTAAGACAGTTTTTGTAGGAAACGAGAAAATACGAGGAAACTACGAAGAAAATTCAATGCTCATACCAAAAATAATATCGTTTAGCCCTGAAGAGTTCGAAAATAAGATGCCTGCCAGTGTTACTGTTAATATTTTGGCGACTCTGAAAGTTATTATGATGAATGGGATATAGATCGAATCAAGTTCGAACCAATCCCGCCCGTAAGAAATACGCGGTTATGCGACAGCTTCAAAAATATCTCCAGTAGTATATATCATTACAGAGTCTGGTCCGAGGACAGGCATCAGTGCGAACAACTTAGGATTTTATTTTTAACGCCCGAAAAGGAACAAAAAGAATCGAGCTCGGTTGAGCTCCATGCTTCATACTCCTTATTCCGCGAGCTTGGATTCTACCTCGTTTCTTTATTCCCGCACTATTGCGTGGGCCTTAAAGAGATTAGACCTGAAGCTGACTCTGCGCCAAGATCTTAGAATATCAATATCAATGATTTTCAAAGGTTCTCGAAGGATCGTGCTCGTTTTATATACGAAAACTCTATTCGCGAAGTTCCTACGAACTGTAAGAATATGAAAAATCGTTCCCGTCTAGTTTAACATCGCTACTATAAGTTAAAGTTGCAAGAATGTCGGTACATTAATAAAGCTTCGATATATTTTTCTGTACTGAATGATTAGGACAAAAATATTTCGCGCCCATGCTTATAATAATTAAATCGCACTTTTATCACGTATAATTATCATTATTTCTTGTTCTTATTCATTATCTCTCGATCAAATGCAATTGGCATTGCTTACTTAAAGTGTTCCCACTTACAACCTTAACCCAGTAATTACAATACAAACTATTTATAATTTAATTAATGAAATTAATTTAATTAATCAAGTAAAAAACAATAGTTCCCAGTTCATCTAATAACAAAATCTGATCAACTTACACTTTTGTGTACAGGGACAGTGTGTATAATCCCTTCGTGGACGAGTTTCGAACGACGAAACAGCCCTCCTTGTCCTCTTGCTTGAGAAGAGATTCGGCGCGCTGCCTCGACATATCGCCCACGTACCACCTGAAAGATTACGGTCATACGGAATACATTAATTTTATGATTGCTCTTACTGAATCTGGTTTTATTATCGGAGTCGAAATGAAACATCATGTGTATATATATATATATATATATATATATATATATATATATATATACTCACTCATATTTCTGAAGACCAAGCAGTTCCTTCTCTTTGACGTAGTTACTGGGAATATAACCGATCGATCTGAAAAAAGAAACGTCGTGTAACGGATTATTTAACGAGTTGCGGTCGTCGAGAATAAAGTCAATGAATCCAAAGGGGGGGTTAAGAACGGAATATTTACCCATGCTCGTCTTTAACCTTCCACCAATGTTCCTGAGAATCGTCGAGCACCTCGTATTCGGCGCCCTGAAATGCGGAGATTATTCGATTAGATTACCTCGGGCCTCGCTCTGGCAATTGCACAAAATTCAATTGACTGCGGACTGTCGCAAGATATCGGAATTGAACTGCGTTTACTTCAATTAAGCGCGCGCTCTGTATAGCTTACGAAGTTTGGGGGCCGCCCATTAATCACCGTTGACGATTTGAGAAGAGGAATATGAGTCCGGCAAGTGATTAAGTTCATTCACATGGGGGGGAGAGGAGGATTTCGAACAAAAGTTACAGAATTTTTTAAACTTTTTTTTTTACACTTTTACAACATTCGCATATACTGATACTCGTAATATGAATCAAGCAGGCGTACAACCGTGAAATTGCTAGGTATCCAACATCGACCCCTCTATATCATTGTGCGTATCAGTCCAAATCCAGAATCATACTCGGGAAAAAAAATCGTTTGCTAGATCTTCCAATACGTTTACGTCTAATCATTTAATACCAGAACTAGTAAAAGATTTACCCGTACCATATAATTATTACTGGCACTAATATTTAACAATGTGTAATGCAATTACGGATAAACAAAAAAAAAACTCTGTATTCTTTCGATTCATCAAAAATAAATTGATTCTATATAATTATATTACTTTTTTCTGTAAACAAAAAACCAAATAGCGTATCTATGGTTGACAAACATTTAGTGAACAGAGTGACAACAATTTTTGTACGAACGAAACACAGACATTATTTGTGTTGCACAAGCCACATTGAATTATAATTTTCTAGATTCAGTGCACTATTAATTTGCGATTGAATAACTTATGAAATCCCAAAGGTAGATAATTTTCACGACCTCTTACTATCATCATTCAAAGTTACAGGCAATCGTAATTTCAAAGAATCTTATAATGTGAATTCATTTATTACGTTTTCTAAATTTGAATCAGTGAAACTTACTTTTTTGTTTAAATTATGACATTAACAGCTCTTATATACTAATTGAATTAGTATATAAATGAGTATAATATTAGTATTTAAGCAGTAATTGTACATGTACGCCAGATTCAAATAATTTGGATTGAATAAAATTTACTAATAAATTAATATCTATTATTTTAATTTGGAAATAAATAAGGAAACTTACATACCAATTAGAGGGGGAGAGGGTTGAGAGTAAAGAATTGAGTAAAAAAATGACTACCTAATTTATGAACAGCCCCTTGCGTAAAATTTGTCGTAACAAATTATTATTTTACACGATTCAATATATAAATATTTACAATGTTACTTTTAACATGAATTTTATCATGAATTTTATCCAATGATAATTTAAATAACGATTAAATTTTAAATATTTTAATTAGTTGTTTACCTTTTCCAGAGACAGATCGCCACCTTCAATAGCTCGGAAAGGATATAAAGCGACAACGACTTTGCTGCGTATCATCAATTTTTCCTGTTTAAGCAAAATTGTGAAAAGATGAATTTGGATAGCAATTTTGTTTTAAATTCTATGATTACACGCAGTGAAATTTATAAATATTCCAAAAAAATTTTTCGTAATAAAACGTATTTTACATAATTTTATAAATAATCAAAAGTTTTTTAATTAAATAATTGTTTTAAATAAAAATTTTAGCAATACACGCTAGTTCGCTTAGGAATTTGTACAATAACGTTATACTACTGTACATTTATATTTATTATCAAATCGTATCGTTTTGACTGTCTTTGAGAAATGCTACAATATACAAAAAAAAGTATTTTTTTGTTTTCCACAATTACCTTAGCCTTGGATGACGGCGTTCCTGGCGTACCGCCCGGCATCACTGGAGTCGACGGTGTAGCTGTAACAGAATAAAAACAATTGTTTATTTAACGGTATATGTTTTATTTTAAAAAATTGGTAATAATTGCACAAATATATATATATATATATATATATATATATATATATATATATATATATATATGTTTATGTGTCTTTACCTATATAATATTGTATTAGGTAGCTGGCGAAAATTACGGGCTTAATATAGGGTGTTAGAATTCGCTTACCACGGGAGAAAGAAAAGATCGAAGGGAATATTTTTGATAAATGTAAATTGATATATAATAGCATACATACATATACATACACATACATACGTATATATATAAAATATGTATTATTGGAGCCGACACTATCTCTACTCCGGACTAGTGATAAAAAAGGCAATAAGATAAATAAAATATAAAATACACAAATAAAAAAAAAGAAAGAAAAATGTATTACCACACACCTGCGCGGCAGCACGCTGAAGGCAAGTAAGTCTCTCGAAACGTTTATTGTCTGTTTAATAGCCATCGTACTTATTATATACGATGAAGTCGGATAAATCCAACCTATAAATTTTTTCAATAATAAATAAAAAAATCACTTTTATGCATTATCATGTACTAAGGATAAGACAGCGCACTTAATTGTACTATCTCTATCAATTGCAACAGGCGCTTTAACGTAACATACTCATAATCATATCATTAATAATACGAACATTAATTTTCGACCTTCTGAACGTATTTCGTTTCCAAAATTTGAATTCAGATTTTGATGATCTCGACTTGGTCTTGGAGAATAATAGGTATAATAACATTATTTCGTAGAATTTTTAGTCGAAATCGGATACCGTCGCATAAATTAGGAGGGTTGAGACTTCTTCATAAAATAATCTAAGCTACTCTTTTGAGACCAACAGACGATGCAAATAAACGCTGTTTCTTTATAATATTTGTGTGTGTGTGTCTATATATATATATATATATATATATATATATATATATATATATATATAATCCATAAGCAGGAGAGCAAAAAAGTGCCGCGCGTCTGTATAATTGAAATTCTTTAAACCGCCGAAAAGCTCGAGAGCTCTCGAAAGCTCTCTTCTTCCTATTATACACGCGAGCAACGACTAATTGCTCGTCCCTCGCATTCGCGGGCGTATATATATATATATATATATATATATATATATATATACACACACACACAGATACACAAACGATCGACGGACTCTCGAGTATCTCGTCTCGGCTCTCGAAACGGGCGCGCGCGTACGGCACAGTGTGTGGCCCGCGCGGATTCCGATCGTCATCTCCGCCCCCCTCCCCCTCCGCAATAATTTAAGCGACCTCGAAAGGGCGCGCGACGTTCGTTCGCGATAATTGTACGTTTAACGAGCGAATGTACCGGCGGGGGAGGGGGGAAGGGAAGCGCGGCGCGTACGCGGCCATCGAAGAGGATCGAACGATCGATACCGCGAGCTTTCGTCGGACCATGTAGCACAGTGATCGTGATCGCGGCGGATCGACTGGAAGAGAGGGAGGGGATGGGCGGGAGGTGGAGGTTTCGACTGAAGCGGAATCGCGGAGAAGTGCATAATAGATCGTATATGTATATACGTATATGTAAACGTGTATTTGTATACGCGAGCCGGGAATGGACAAAATAGTTGTATACTTTCTTCTTTTGTAAATTGGATGATGGAAGCATCAGCACATTGGGGTAGTCAGAACAGTTTTTTTTTTTTTTTTGTTTTTTTTTTGTTTTTAACAAAAATTTCTCCTTTAAGCACTGATTTCGTTTAAAGAATGTCAGCTCAAGCGGAAAAGTTCAATTATGCTATATTTCCAAATGCATAATTTCGACAGACCATCGTTTCATAAGATCAGTCAATTTGACGAAGCTTCAAGTCGATTCGAACGTTTTTATTTGAAATACTACACTTTTATCGAATCCGACGTCATAATTATAGGGATTTTACTTCTTACTACACGGTGTAGCTAATAAAATATAAGACAAGTATATTAATTTATACTCGAATGCGTGAGAAATAATAATATATCTTAATAATGGGCGAGCATCGGAGCATCGGAAAGCCTTGCAGGGCTCGTTATTGTTGAAGTAATCGGGATTATCTGTCTCAGTCGTCTGGACCAGCGACATGTCGTGACCCCACCCTGCGATATCCGACAACGGGAATACCGAGGGTTACCTATCAACAATGTCAAATCAATGGTAAATCACGATCTTTTATGAAGAATGAATTAAGGAAATTGATTTTTATACAAAATTCTTTTCCCATGTATTTCGTTGAATAAATTTCGATATTCGTGTGAGCAGAGTATCGAAATTTATACTAAATATCAGAATCAAAATGAAAAGAACATAGATAAATCACGGATAGTTCTATACCGTGAACAGTTAAATTCAGAGATAAGCAATTGCATATTTTATCACTGATTTAGTAATTGTTTATTCAGCTTGTGAGATATTTCACATCCCCGAGCGAATCGGCGTAGGTAAATCTCGCGAGGGAAACGATTAATTTTCAGACCATTGTTGAGACGATATTTTTCGTTAAAAAATCCGATAAACCGTCCGAGGGTCACGAATTTAAGTTTGGAATGCTGTTGATGTAATTATTAAATAAATTTTCCGATATGAAATTTTTAATCGTGTAAATTCACTATTGGCTGACCATGTTCAGCTCTGAAGTATGTTTCTAGAGGCAACCGATTTTTCGCCATACATCGAAGACCGTACGAAGCCACTATTTGGATTTACTCGCGATTCGTTGCCATCAGTAATTGGCTCTAAAGAGCACTTTTTGTTGAATTTTCTATAAAAATTCAATTTTGTTTTAATGCGTATTATTTCAGTATAGAAAGTACGTAATTTTGTAAATTAATATATTGTACTTTAACGTTTTTAATAAAATTATTATTAAAATTTTTTTACGGACAACAATTTGCTTATAACATCGAAGTATTCGAAAGGAAAATATATAATAGACTTTTTTTTTAATTCAAATGACGAAATTTTCTAAAATTTACGAATATGAAATTATGAATTCAATAATAATTATTCTTTTGCTACAATTCTCCAATCGAATCTAATTGACAAAAAAACTATAAAAAAATTAGGCTCAGCGAGTCTGACATAATGTATAAAATTGTCAGTCATTTGTAATTATAATAGAGTCGGCAGACCTTTCGAGGGGCGTTGCCCTTAAAATCCAGTATAGATATTCCGTTCCAAAGGTCCCGAGGGAGATACGATAGAGGGAGAGAGGGAGACGGGGAGTGAGAGAGAGAGAGAGAGAGAGAGAGAGAGAGAGAGAGAGAGAGAGAGACGTGTTTCTTTCACGAGCACGGTCTGTATTTAAGCGCGCATCAACCGCAAGTGTGACTCATAATCCACATACCTATGTATAAAGCTCTATGTGTAGTCCTATACAAGGACTGTATAATAGGTGCACCGGAAGCCGTGCAAAAATCGATCGTTGCAGCACGGCGACGGAAGTTTCATACCTGTCCTGTTAAAATATATGCTTTCAACGCTCTCTTTTTTTTTCCTTGAAAAACAAACAAAATTGAATTCTCCACTATTTATCTCGAATTGCAAAGTAAAAAAAAATAGAAGCTCTCTTTCTCTGACAGGCACGATCGGATCTTTTTTTCCTCTTTTTTTTATCGTGTGCGTGTGTATGCGCGCGTGTGTTATTTTAAAGCTGCAGCATCAAGCGCAGTTTTTTATCTCTTTTTTTTCTGCGATATTATTTTATTCTACCGTCTTGAATTATTCAAAAGGTTTTAAATATCGCTTGATTCAATCAGCTACTGCGACTTTCGTGGTTTTTTAGCATAGTTTTTTAGTATTTATATATATACATAGTGTGTGTGTGTGTGTGTGTGTGTGTGTGTGTGTGTGTGTGTGTGTGTGTGTGTGTGTGTGTGTGTGTGTGTCATACCGAATATATATAACTGCTCGTACTGCCAAATACAATGTTATTTTGTAAAAATACCGATAAATCACAATCTGATAAATTTGAAACATTTGTTGCAATAAATGCATTCAACAATATATTTATACACTGAATTAGCTATAGGTTTGATATTTAAAAATAATGTGCTTGTCACAAAAATATATAGAATATTGTCAAGGATGTGAATTTTCTAATTGGGGGATAATGAAATTTTCGAAAAATTCGTTTAAATTTCTACCAAATACGCTGATGCTGATTATTGTATATAAATATATTATTTAATTTCTATAGTTATAAATAACAATAAAAATGAAATATTTACTTATGTAATTTGTAAATTTTCTGGAATCTTTCACATGATTGTATGCAGAATTATTTCGTTGAATTCCAACTATGCAAACTCCCGACTCGTATATTGTTAATGAATACTTTTTATAAAACATTTTAAAATATTCATGCATAAATATCAGAATTCAGATATTTCATAATACTCAAAATAAATTTTTACTTAAATTTATACTCGAGTACAATTAATTCTACACCATTCGAATGTGATGTTTCGGCTGTTAATGTCTACAACATAGAATTTTAAAAACTGTTTAGTCCATTTTTATCTTGGCTAAGATTTATTTTACTCGTTTTTCCCGGTGTCAAAGAAAAATCTTCTCGCAAGAGGTAAATAATGAATTTCCGTGCTGTACTATAGTCCCGCGGTCATTGAGTAAAATAACTGAGTTTTATACATCAATCATACGCGAGATAATAAGGCGTTTCTTGATAGCGCACCATCTAAATGGAAACGTAATAAAGTAAATAATATGTGAAATTTTTCAACTCCATGATCCGCGATATTTTCACTTTAAAAGCGGAATAACAATCAAATATACGGGGATAACATACGATCCCTAGCCCAATTGGAGGACGTAAAAATTGTCCTTAAAAAAATTATACGCGTTGAACGATCCATTTTCCCAAGATCAAATAAAGGTGTAAATATGGAATTACCCTTTTATCTTTTGAAGACGTTTTTAAAAGTAATTTCGCAAGATGAATGTTCAAACACAAAATTTCGGCGTTTTTTCCACATAGTGTATACTTTTTTATTTTCACATTACATTCACATTACACACACATATATACATACATAAAAACAAATTCCAATAATGGATATTTCAAAAAATTTTATCATATGAAATCTTTCATTGGCGGAGAAAATGGTTTAGCAAAAATTACTGTATTTTCTCGGAACAAGGGGACAGATTTAGAAGTGTCAGAAAAATTCTAGTTATTCTAAATTTTTCTAGTCAATCTAAATTTAATCAGATAGTTTAATGAATTTTTTCACTCTCTTTCTTTCTAGAAAATATCGTCATATTTGTTAAACCGTCTTCTGCGTGAATATACACGAAAGCTCTCGCTAGCTTTTCTTGTATTTTCAACTTAAATACGTAATATTTTTACATACGTACATATCATACATACAGACATACATACATACATACATACATATATATATATATATGGAGACATACATACATACATACATATATATATATATATATATATATATATATATATATATATATATATATATATATATATAAAACGTTAATCCTATCTTTTTTCCTCAAACAACCTTAATCCCGCATTTTCGAGTTCTTCCTTTATGCAAACTTCTGAAAACTCACTCGCCGCTGACGCCGCTGCTGGGCTACGAGCTCGACTCCTAGCAACGGAAGCATCTCCGCGCGGTCGCGCGACAACGGAAGCCCGGCTCCGTCCTGCCGTTCGTCGTCCTCGTCGCCGTGCCCGGCCGCGGGCGCGTCAGGGACGCTTGGCCGTCGACGAACCGCCCGCCGTCCACGTCCTCGTTCTCGTCGTCTTCGTCGTCGTCGTCCTCGTACTCGGCGCCCCGGCGGCGCGGCGTCCTTCTCTCCTTCTCGCACATGCGCTCGCCTCTCGGCCCTCGTCCCGTTCCTTCGGCGCTGCGCGCGGCTGTCCCGGTCAACTACGACTGTCCACCAGCCGGGCGCGATTTCGCTGTTCCTTAATCGCGCCGCGCGACGCAGTTGGCTCGCCTCGTTAAGGAGCGCGGCCTTGGGCCCGTCCCTGCGTCGTCCCGTTCTCGGCCACTATCGAACGCGACTATGTCCGCGCGGCCCGGTGCCGGGCCCGGTGCGGCAGGCGCGGCGCGATTTTTACACAGCCCCCGATATACGCACCGAGGGACTCGCGCGGGGCGTGTGCGCGAGAGGCCGGGCGTCGCTCCGCTCTCAGGCCTTCGCCGCTAGGGCCGAGAGAGAGAGGACAGAGATACCGAAGCCGACTCTGCTCTATACACGTATATTAACTCTTGTCCCTTGGCAAACGAGGGAAAATGCCGGGAGCCGGTACGGTGGCGGTGGTGGCGGCGGCGTTGGCGGCGTCGTCGCGAGCGCGCGCGCGTGTGCCGCGCGGCTCTCCCTCTCTCGCTCTGACTCGCGCATCTATAGTCTCCACCCCGTCTAGACAAAATCAATGCGCTCCTGATGCGGATGGGGGAAGAGAGAGAGAGAGAGAGAGAGAGAGAGAGAGAGAGAGAGGGATAGAACCAAAGCCGCGCCTATAGTAGGCTCTATCGTATGTATCTGTCTCTTTCTCTCGTACTCCTCTCACCTGCAAACCCTGTACCATTCTGGACAGCCCTTGTGGATGCGCGAGCGTGCGCCGCCCTTATAATATCGCCCTCGCGTCTGCCTCTCTTTCTCTCTCTTATCTGCGCACAAAAGGACGACCGCACATATATATATAGTACTAGCAGCGGAAGTATCAGTAGTAGTAGTAGTAGTAGTAGTAGTAGTAGTAAGAGTAGTAGTAGTAGTAGTCCAGCGATGCACCGCACGTGCGAGATGAAGATGAGGGGGTTGCAGGAGAAGGAAAAGAGTGTATATATATATATATATATATATATATATATATATATATATATATACACGTATATATACTGTGGCGAGAGACGGTCGATGATGAGAGTCTGGCGGTTGCAATTTTTATTTTACGTTTGCCTTTGAATTTGCGGGATCATCGTCCATGGCGTTAGACTTTTTGTTCTGTTCAACCGAAGTATATAATAATTAATCTTATATGTAAATAATATATAAGTATGTACATATTTAAAATAATAATAAACTAAATTCATTTATTCGATTTTAAAGAATTTCGTTAAAAGTACAAAATTAATCTGAACATTATGCTAGTATCTACACAGACCATTTCATTACATCGAAGCGTAAGCGGAGAAATAAAAAAATTCCAGTCAAGTTTAACTACTTCACTTTTATTATAAGTAAACTTTTATTATGTTATATTTTGTCTTTCCGCAAGTTAAATAGCTATTTTCGTGTAATAATCTATATAGAAACCGATTCTTTACGTCATTCTAGAAGTTTTCTCAATACGTTTCAGATTATAGGCCACTCATAGTCATCTTATTGGTTCTAATTATTATTTCCTTTTTAAATGTATAATCATTACAGATGGTTTAAATTATATTATTTTAGCATATATTCTGAAATTAATTATCATTTGAACAGTAAAGATTAAATTAATTTTTTTTCGGAATTATTGAACAGGGCTACCGATATTTAAAAGATTTATGACGGTATCTCATATGTTATATTGTCTATTTATTGACTAATTGATTATTGATTTAAAATCGAACGCAATAAGCGATTATCTGTATGTATAATATTTCAAATCCATGAATTAATTAATTTCATTAAAGTTAATACTCGCAATATACGTGTAAGTCTGTCCTTGGCGGGATATCGACTGCTTCTCTTCTACCGATTGAGCAAAAAGTCATCTGTTCGAAAGATTTTTTTATACGTAAGCATGCACCTATTGAAAATTATAACTAATTGTGCCCTCTATTCGCGTTTATTTTATATTAATGGAAAGTTTCGACGAGATTAGTACTTGTAACCTTCGAATAACGTAGTATAGGCGCAGATAAAAGGTAAAATTAATTAAAGTTTACAATAATTTAATGTTTATGTTTATAATATTATTTAAGAACAGTGTACTTTATGCTGGATTGATAAATATTGATTTAGTCAGCTCCTTAATTTTGAATACGGATATTCCAGTATACTCGTAAATACGAATACTCGCGACAAAGCCTTTTACAAAAGGCGTAAAATGAATACTCTCGAATGGTTTTCAATATTTTCCCTATCCGCACGATCCACGCAATTGTAAGGAGGCACATTCTTAGAGAAATAATTAGAATTTCTTGCGCGGTACGTTAATGTGAATTTGTGAATAAATGCCGAGCAAAATGCTTTTTTAACAGTTCGCCGAGAGGATCGTATCCCGATGTATACTTAAATCCGATGCATCGTAAAGAGTATTTCGCAAACGAACGATAATACGTTCAATACGACGGTCGCGCCGGTTCATTTCGATTATCGTAAAATTCCAAAACCGTATAACTTTGCCCTTTGGAAGGTGATTCTTAAATAAAATTGGGTCTCGAGATCGTGGGGAGCAGATATTTTTACAATAACAGTCGCACGAAACTTGATTGTCCATGTAAATTACTTATCTTTTTTTAACGACGCTCGCCTTAATTTAATTAATATCGAACTCAATTTTCTTCGATCCGGTTTATTTTAATTTCAAGAGCATGATTTTCATGCAAATTATCGGGATAATAATCGCCTCGTTATACTCTCATAATGCAATAGCAATCGACTGGTAAGAAGCCGTTAATTTGTGCCCGGCGAAAATTTACCCGAACGAGACTATTCTTTTCGACTGGCTGAATTTTATCTCTTCTCTTAAAAATATATATATATAAAATGATGGGTACAGTCCTTCCCCCCCCCCAGCTCTTCCACTCGCCGATCTCTAAGGAGGAGCGGGGCGAATTTTTCTCGCTCCGTCTTCGATCAACGGGGAATTGCCGCGGCGAATTCACTCGAGCGACGAGCAGAGGAGCGAAACGGACGCGGGCACCTTTCCGTTTTTATTCGTCCTAAACGGCGCTCGTGCTCCAATGAGAAATTAGTGAAATTTTTTAATTACGTTCGCGCATTTGCTGAATCGCCGGCCGTTTGATTCGCTATTTGTCATACGTACGTTGTTTGGTTGATCAATGCGGCAGATGTATATTCGTCATGGAATTGCTTAATTATATACAGAATTTACAGTAGAATATATCCGGCTTTATTGAATATAGGATATAGTCCAGTAAATATTTTGTCAATCTTCGATATAATTTCATGAAATGCGTGTCAAGGTATTTTTGAAATCTAAGAGGCAACTCCGCTTACGTCGGCCACCTTAGAATGATGATTTTCATAAGCGAGGCTGACCAATTGTCCGAAAGGAAACGCGGCAATTGATAGTTTATTAGAAGTGAGAAATAGTTGCAATGAGTAGTGCGAGAAATAAGCTAAAAATGTCATTTTGTTTAAATTTATTCAATTGCAAGCAGAACTATTGGATTTTGCATATTTAATATCTGGACCATTGTGCCGTAACTCAAATGAACGAATACTGTTTGTTAAATATCATGATTTTAAGTATGTTAAACAAGCAGTATTCGTTCATTTGAATTATGGCACAACGGTCCAGATATTAAATATGCAAAATCCAATAGTTCTGCTCACCATTTAATAAATTTAAACAAACTGACATTTAAACTTATTTCTCGCATTACTCTTTGCAGGTCTTTTGCAGGTACTTCTAATAAATTATCAGTTGTATCGTTTTCTTTAAACTGTTGTTACTAGTTTATAGTTTGATGCTCGAGGAACTCTGTCTATCAAAATGTTTCCAGATCAAGCACGAATTAATTCTGTACAAATAATTTGAATACGAGAAATTAATTTATAGTATTCGTTTCGATCAATCAATAGAAATACAAATGAAACTATGCTAATAAGAATGAGATAAGAACGAATGGCACAAATAAATATAAATAAACGTTTATTTAACCCACTATGATAACATAGAATACCCCCCCCCCCATCGCCATGACTAGAATCTCGAATTGACTCAAGAAAAACTATCGAAAATTCAAAAAATTTCAATGATAAAGGAACAGAAAAAAAATGATGAATGTAAAAAAATATTTGTAGTCCAGAATATATCGAGCATAGGCAAAGAAAGAGAAAGACAGAGGGTTAATAATTGTAACGATAATAATTATTTGATTTTTATATATAGCGGAAAACGTAACGAGATGAAAAGGAATAGCGCGCCTAAATATAAGCGGATTCTCCGGAAAATGTTCTCACGTTGATGATAATAATAATAATAATAATAATAATAATAATAAGAATAAAAAATTATATAGTCTGTCGGCGCCCTACGCGTTGAGGTTCGCGTCAGTCCGAGAGGAAAAGCACGGCTCTATACCAATGGTGCACGCTAGAGAATTTAAAAATCTAGTCTCTCTCCCTCTCTCCCTCTTTCTTTCTCTCGGTCACTATCTATATATATATATATATATATATATATATATATATATATATATATATATATATATAACTCAAGTGTGCACATTCTACGAGAAAAACGAAAAGGAGGGGAAGAATTCTCTTTTATCAAGATTTTTCCAGCGCTTTTTTCATTCTCTCAGTTTTTCCCGCTCGCCCCCTCCCTATAAAATTTATTTCCTCTCGCTCTCCCACACGTTCGTCCGACTTCTCTCTCCTTTTTCTCGTACATCCTGTTGGTCCCCGTCTCCTCTCTTTCTTCTCTCCCTCTGTCTTCTCCCTCCCTCACCCTCTCGGCCCACCTCTGTCTGTCTCCCACCCGTCTCGCTTGCTTTTTCTGTCAGATATTCACGAGCACGTCCTCGCGGTCCATCCGCCCTCCAACACCCCCCCCCCCTCTAACTCTCGCGTTTAGAGACTCATACACGGCGTGGGGGCGCGCGTTCGCATTCATCGTTGCGCGCGCTTCTTCCTCCGTCCTTGTCAGGGAAGCGCGGGAGAGCGAGCGCCCGCCGGCCATACGAAGCCGTCGGACAATTTTTGTCTTACTAACTACGCATTCATTCTGTTATTTTATTCGCGAATTTTTGTTCCTTTTTTTTTTCAAACTCGCCCGTTACTTCTGAATTGCAGATGATTCGTCTGTTACTACTGGGACGTATCTCGCCGTGAGCGTGTAAAATGGCGCACCCTGGCGACACGGCAATGCATCAACTACGAAACAGGAAAACTCTGTGTTATGAATATTGAATATCTTAATTTTAATGAGCTGGTATTTAATCGTCCATTTTGCCCCTTGACTACGGAAAATGTATGCGGTAGTTATTTTTGTCAGTATTATATTTCCATAAAATGATCAGGTGACCCATACAATTAACTTGATTATTATTATAGTCAATATTATTAACAATATAAAGTAAATAAATCAATCCAAATATATATATATATATATATATATATATATATATATATATATATAGAGAGAGAGAGAGAGAGAGAGAGAGAGAGAGAGATAGATTGTTCTACTTAATCTCAAGTGAGCAATAGATAATAGGGAAATTTAATACACGTGGTACAATAATTTATCAATTTCTTTTCGTTTTTTCGCCGTATAACAAGCTTGCTGACATTTTTATGTGCTTCTTCTTTCAGATACTCCTGGCAGCGAGTATTTTCCTATCTTCTCCTTTCTCATACTCGAATTTATTTATCGGTAATTTAAATATCGTTTGCGTCGCTACAGGAGACAAGAAAAACTAATAAATATGTCGGACAGATTTTGAGGAGAAGAGCGACGGTTTAATTGTTTTCGCAGGTTTTCATGAGAAATCCGGTGAAAAATTTTCGGAATTCAGTAAAATGAAAAACCGTTTTTAATTTCAGGTTTGTAATTGCAGGATAATTACCCTATTTTTTAATTAAATTATTTCCCTCCACTTAACCTCCGTATTATTTGTCAAATACCGCGTCGGTCACGATTATTTTTTCTTTTTTTCTGTTTTTTTTTTTTTTTGCTTTTTGATTAAATGATAAATTGACACGCGGCAGTTTATCAGCTCTCTTGGCAATGACGCACCGCCACCCGGCCAGACGAGCAGGACCGTCCGTGCTGCCGTGTTTTCGCGCAAGATTTCAAGTAAGACCGATTTTCGTTTTAACCGCATAACAAGGAGATTAGCGAGGGAGCGCCATCGGTGCTCGGGCGCTCTTCCGATCGTAAAAGTCGCTCGAGCCAAAATTTACATTGTAAGGGCCGCTGGGGGAGGGGACGGACTTCCTGAAATATGTTCCATCGATTTTTCCGTGGTCGTTTCGAGGGTCATATGTATATTTTTATACATATATAGTTTTTTACATACAAACGGAAATTTATACGTTGAGTAAAGAACATTCACTAAAAAGAATTATAGTAGAACAGAATACACATTTATTTATATAGTGCATTTATTTATATATATTAAATAAAAAATTAATAATTGATCGACGTCTACAACATTTATTTGCTTTTTAAATAAATATTAATTATATGGTAGTGGAATACACTTTTCTTAATTCTATTGATTTCTTGTTTTTTTTTTTTTTATTTGAGTGTCAACGGATACCAAACGATTAAATGTAACGAAGTCTCCAGTTCTGCGTGATTAACGACAAAGAATATGTGACATAATCATAATGCACGACGAATATAATAACAATTTTTCATCCAACTTTTCGGGAAGCCTTTTACTTCCAATGACTTATGGCAGGCCGATGATTATCGAGCGAGATAGATAGAGAAGAGAGGGGGGGCGAGAGCGAACGGAGGAAAGGGATTGGAAAAATGGAACGGGCCTGATCGAGCCGCGCTCTTTCGATCGTTCAGGTCACGGTATGGCAATAATAATTAATCTCTCGACGACGTGCACACTTCCCTCCATCCCGGGGAATTTTCTCATTTATGTATAGTGAAGAAGACTATTGCGCAATCTATATCCATAATATATTTCGTGCTTTCTATATCTATACTATAATTTCGGAGAATGAGAGAGAGAGAGAGAGAGAGAGAGAGAGAGAGAGAGAAGTCATTTTTTAGTGTAACAAATTTTTTTCGCGCCTTTATAGTATCAGTATAGATTTATGGAAATTTTTCTGATATTGCATCGAATGGGAGATTTTTGACGTTTGTCACGAAAATAATTTACTGTATTCAAAGTGATCGATTGCATAATTTATTCGGTCGTGGCCAAGACGCGAGATGTTAACTATATATAGTACATGAAAGCAGATCCTATATAACAATGTATTTAGCAGAGTACTCGTGAACTGAGTCCATGTGCGCACGCTAAAACAAATGTGAATTAAAAAATAAAAATTAAAAAGCTATTAAATAACGAAGAGAGAAAGGTAAACGTATAAAATACGTACATATGTTTGCACACAGCATATATACTATATAAAAAATTGAGTGATTTCAATGAAACAAATATAATCAAAAGCAAATTATACAGTGTAAAATAATACCGCTATACTTGGTGCGTATACATAGTATAAAAATATTACTGTCGCGCTCAGCCTTGTATCACAATGTCGGGAAAGAGGAAAAACAAGAAAAGCACATAATACCCGATGCAATCCAAAATACGATCTCCATTCGTACGTCTACGCTACGAGCTAATGTAAATGAAAAGGACGCGCGTTCGTTTCTATATCCGCTCGCCCGAGCCATTCGTCGCTTAAGTACACACGGCGCGAAAGTTTAAAGGGCAGAGGCGTAAACGCGGGACAATGCGATATAAATTAACACTTGGCTTAAGTAAATTAAATTAATCGGAGCCGGTGGGTGGAGCTACCATTTTGTTGATAACAGAGAGAGAGAGAGAGAGAGAGAGAGAGAGGGATTAAATCTATTTAATCACCTTAGTGAAGAAACCCGATATTCTGATTAGCAAATCAAGTGGTAATAAATGGTAAAAATATACATAAAAATAAAAAAAAAGAACGACAATAAAAAGTGTATAAAAACTTTAGACGCGATATAAATTAACATAATGATGTGGCGTTTTCATATCGCGCCTAATAGTAGCGAGCAATTAAATTGTGCGCGCCCATTTAGAATTTGCGTGAGCGAGCGTAACGGAAGAGGCCGGCAGCGAGGATGTCTAATTCTAACAGGCCGCCCCCGAAGACGGCGAGAAAGTGTGATGCGGCGACGGGGGCGTGGGCGACGATTAGATAGAGACCTGCTGCCAAAAAGCAAACGGGAGGAATGAACTTAGCGCGCGGCGAAAAATCAAAAAGGGAATTCCGTCAGTCCTCGAAATACAATTATAGGTGGGATGTGCCATCGTCAAAAATTTCAACTATACTTTTAAGCACACGCAATACTGGAGTTCATCGTATCACGAGGAGTCCAATGCCTCGATATCCGATGTGTCAGTAATAAAAGTCTTAGCAGAGTAACTTCGAGCAATAATTTTATCGATGCTGATCCATCCATCATTCTGCGAGACATCTCGAGTGTTTGTTTTATTACACGAATTTTCTCAATTATACAATTAAAATATATTCCACTCCTATTTAGGGATACAGAATCTATCGAAATTTGTGGGACAGTGTCATAAAAATGACAAAACTTTCTAAACTCTCTAAACTTCTTCTCCCTAAAATTATTGAATTTTTCTTATTTTGTCTTAAAACTTTCTCTCTGTACATACATCCAAATGTGCACTTATGAGGAAGTTAAATTATACACTTGATGAAGTAACGTTATATCAGTGCACCGTGATTATACATTTATTGGGAAACACTATCCTTATAATGGATATTAATGGATTTCTATAATTGATATGAGATCGAGTTCAGTTCGTACGGCAGCTCTACTTATATATCAGAATCACATACGTTTGAATACGCGTTATTCATACACGTATAATGACAGAACATTGCTGCACAGGACTGGGACAAATTTCGCACGACGACAAGAGAGCCAGACTACAGTGCCAGCATGTAATTGCACTTTCACTCTGTCTTCGTTTCGGCAGTTTCTCAACTGCGTTAACGATCCAGTTCTCTAGACTCTGGTCTTTGCATTATTCTAAAACGAGCATTTATTTACTACCATTAGATAATTTTACAAATTGATATATTAACGCATCTTTTCAAATTGCTCCATTAGGTGCAAATTCGCGTGGGAACAACGTAGTTCGTTACGCTACCCCCGCTTTTTATTCAAAATTCATATATAAATATAGCAAATGCTTCAAAAAAGAATTATAGGATGGTAATGATAACGCGGAATTAAGATAGCGCGAGACGTTTATAAAGAAAAAGGAATTCCTCTTGCCCCCCACCTCTGAATAAATACACAAGTTAAAAGCTGAAAAATTCGAAGCAGTGCACATTCGGGTGGGATAAAAAGAAATTTCAGCAAGAAAAAAATATTACGGAGAATCTACTGGGATTCTTTTAGCCTTGAAATTCGATTTGCTTTAACCATACAATTTCCATATAATTTTAAAGCTCTAAATACTTTATAATCTTTTTCGTTCGCGCATTTGCTCGCATCCACTCTCTCTCTCTCTCTCTCTCTCTCTCTCTCTCTCTCTGCCGTTATATATTTTTACTTGCGCCTTACGAATTTAAAACAACTAAAATTGTTCGACGGTTGGGAGGTAGAGACATATATATATATATATATATATATATATATATATATATATATATATATATGATATAATAATCCTTTTTTCTACAATACAAGAATATTGAAGACTTTTGCTAAGTTACATTATCAAAAAATATGAATAAATAAGATCGAATTCGCTGTAATTTTTTAACTATCGGCTGCTATTTTACACCTATCGAGCAAAAAAGTATTCTATTTTAAATAATATTATACGTTAAGGTATATTAGTCTAAATTTGATTGTTCATAAGCTATTTATAGATTTATTTATAATTATTTCAAAAAGCTGTTAGAGGTCGGTCAAGCGGTATTATAGCTATATTTTCTATTATAGCGATTTTCAAAATTGTTTGATTATTGAAATTTTCGATACCTTCACGTTTACACGCCGCTTCCACGAATCCACCACTGAAAGTTTTGAGCAACATAAATCAGCGAAAATACGGGGCACGATAGCTAAACATCGTACGAATGCAATATTTATATATTGCATGATGTCATTTGAAAGATAGAGTGCTTTCTGCTCGATCCGTAAAAATCGACGTAGACAAACCCTTAAAAAGAAATTATTTCTTATTTATGTAAAACGAAAATGAAAATTCCCGATTCGAAAGATATAGATAATAGGATTAAAGTTAACTAAAAAATAACTATATTTTCGCAAAAGTTTGATTTCAATCGAGATGAAGCAAATTTATCATCTCATAATCTCTAATAGTGCCTCCCTTACAAAAAAAAAAAAAAAAAAAAAAAACAATTCAACTGACACGTACCTACACGCTTACACCGTATGTGCTATAAAAGTAAATATCAATTCGGCATATAGTAACAATGCTTCGTGCGCGTTTTCCACACACGCGCGCGAATACACACCGTGGCAAAATTTACGAGATGTTAAGTAATAAGAATGCGCGCGTACGCTGGCGTCGTTCTCCAAGGCGCCGAGAGACACTTATGGGATTTATGCGCGCGCGCGCGCGCGCGACATTTTTTCATAAAAAGGACGCATCGCTCCTGAGATACGACGCGACGTCGGTCGTTCGAGCGCAGCGAGCGCGCAACAAAAAAAAAAAGAAAAAAAAGAAGAAAAAAAAAAGAAAAGAAAAAAAAGGAAAGGCGAGGAAACGATGGGACAAAAACTGACGGCGGCACTTCTCGACGAAATAATGCAGAGTGGGGTTTGGGAGGGGAGGTGAGCCAGGAGACATTCCGAGCTTTGAAGAAAATAAATAAAGGAGGTAAGCGCGAGCGCGCGGGGCGGGGGCAGGGCGAGCCAAAGAATTAGAAGCAGAGGATATATAAAAGCAAAGATCGAGGGTGAAATACCTGGCGGGAACGGGCTCGGAAGAAATATGAATGCTGCAGCAACGGCTGCTGCAGTAATTCGATATATATATATATATATATATATATATATATATATATATATATACACGAATAGTGAGAGAGGGAGGCGAGGAAGGGTGAACACGAGGCAAATCCCCGTTCGTGCATTAGCGGTGGGCATTCGAGAGAGCACACCGGTCAATTTTTCACGGGTATATAGAATCGCGCACCGATTTCTTTAACTTCTTATATATAATGCATTATTCCGCGCGTTATACGAAGTGATTTCTAAAAGCTATAGATTTTCTTAAGTGGGACACTCTTATTTTAAGTGGTGATGAATATATATATATAGCATACGTTACTTTGAAAAGCTCCCTCGCTATTGGGAACTGAAATATTGTATGTGCGACTATCGGGGGTCGAGCAAAATTAAAAAAGATAAACGAACGGAAAAAGTTAAATTTCTCCAATAGTTTTATTCTTGAAGTTGAAGAAAGGACAATTTAAATTTAAGGCAGACAAGTTGTAACATAGAATATAGCTTATTTTTATTATTGTTATGATTTTTCATTTTTTTAATCTAATTTTATTTTATTTTTAGTAGTAATTTCTATAACAGATTCTTCGCGGACGATGATAAACAAGGACACCCTGACTGTCATTATTTTAATAGTATAATATTTTAATATTTTATAGTATACATTATATATATATATATACACATATATAAAGCTATTCTGAATATGAATCCAAAAACAAAATGAAATTAAATATGAAACTGCCATTTATTGCAGACATTCGTACACAGCACGGGATTCTTGAAGAAGATGCGGCCACCGATTGCAATAAATTTAGGATGAAAGAAGAAAAAAATACATAAACAGTCAAAAGAAACTGATACGTTTTATTAGTTTGTGGTTTCTATGCACGTGAAAACATCTGTAGTTATTAATAGACTATATAATAATAATAATAATAATAGGTCGTTTAATTAGAAACAGCGTCACTTAAACAAAAAGGAACAAATGAGTAATGACATGGCACACGTGGCCAAGAATTCGATTCAACCATAAAGGGGCTGCCTTAATGTAATTGCATGAAGCATCCAATTGAAGTGATAATATTATTTATATGCCGATGTAAATATGTCGATTCGCGTCGGCCATATTAATTTTCCTATAACAGCGCCCTCCTCGAAGGGCGATTCACATTTTTTTTTTTCAATTATACTGCGATCCACGTCGCGATCGCTTAGCCTAATATCAATTGTATATTTATATAACCTATTCTTGCCCCTCCTCTACGATATAACGTGCTTATAATAAAAGACGACGGAAAAGTAAGTCAAAGATGCGTAAAATCGATAAAAACTTTTATGCATAAATACACCTAGATATATAAGATTTTCTGAAAGATTTTATCGACTTTACGTTGCATAATGTAAAATTACACGAGATTCGCGGCCTTTGTATTATAAAATTTCTGCACGTCGTACACGCGCTTCGTATAAGCTGGAGAGTAAAGAAGAAAAATAGAAAAAGAATGTCGAGGCGTTCCGTCTCTCTTTTCCATGCGTGTCCTCGCAGCGAACATAAATTGTAATCTCCCCAAGAAAATAGATAAATTTTTCATGCACGCACACGCACAACCAATTCGATATTGGTTCCCTCTCTCGCTCTCTCTCTCTCTCTCCCTCCCTCTCTCTTGGTGACTTATTCTACAATAATTGTTGCGGCTTGCTTCTTAGCACCTGACAATGACTAATTTCTCGGCCGTTAAAACCTAATACGGCGCACTTGTAATAACTAATTAATGAGACAGACTCGTTTAATTAACGGCTACTTTCGCAATATTTATGATTTAACGCAGTCGTTTAGAACGTGACGAAGCATTTTTATATGTGGACATATAACGATTAATTATTTGACGCTGTGTATATTACCTTCATTATTTAAATTTACCGTTGAGCTCCGAGAGTTGTGTCTAGCGTGTATCTCAATTCTATACTTTTACTGTATAAATATACTGGACTTTATTTACTTTCATTTTTTAATGATTGGTGTTTTTTAATAATTAAAAAACTCACGAATGCAGATATTTAATATATGTGGTATGTGGTAAGGAAGAGATCGAAATTGAAAATTATATTTTTAATTTAATTTCAGTCAAAAATCCAATTAAACTTTTGCAAAGAATAACTTTATTACGTCCTCGTGCTTCATGCATTTTACTCTATTCCTTCAGATGGATTCTATACTTATTAAGGATTGGATAATTTTTTTTTTTTTAGTATTTTTTAGTATTTTTTTAGTATTTTATTATACAATTTTAAAGATTAAGTAAAATTTACTTAGACTATATACTGAGAGTATACTTCTTTATTTTCTCTTCTTTTAATTAAGAAAAAATTTATTTGATGTAATAGAGATGTTATTTCCTTTGACTAACTCTTTCTTGTTGAGAAAAGATATTTTTTTAATTAAAAAGAGAACGTTTATTTGTGCACTCATGTAAAATATTTTTTTTAATTTAAAAAAAAAAAATAATAAACTTTCTTTCATTCCTCAATTACAGTAATTACTTTTTACTGCGTAAAATCGAATAATTCAGAGTCATTTGATAGGCATAAAAATATATTAATATAATAACTAACTGTATTTTATTTTTATACACATTATTGTTCTAATCTGAAATCTATACTTATTACTTCATACTTTTAAAAATCAAAAAAATTAATTTCGAAAATCTTTTTTGGTACAAACAAAAACACACACACACACACACATTGAATATTGCAAATTGACAAAGCATGAAGAAGCCTCCAGTTCGATATACGTTATCGTCCTATAATTAAAAATATCGCCATCTATTTCGAGATCTAAATTCTTCGCAAAGTATTTGCGGTTGCAGAAGGTAGGAGGGAATAAAAAGAATCGAACGCTCATCGTGGACCGTCGACGAATTCAAGACACCGAGCAACATGGCTAATCAAAAATCTGTTTTAGCAATAATTGAGCTGACGTGAAATTAGGTCTTACGAACGTATCGATTAATAACGATTGCGCGTAGAAACATGAAATACGATAATCACGGTGTCACATGTGTAAAATTTCAAAAACCTAACGGACAATGTGAAATACAGTAAATTTCTAACTAGCTTACCCTTATAAATGTTTATCAATGCACGAAATTCATACATTGCAGAATTCTTTTTAGCCACAAACGGTGCGCGAGACATCGTCAAATGTTATTTCCGATCGCCATGCATTGTCCAATATCCTCTCGGACGATACTCGGGTAATGCGCGCGCATTGCGGCTTCATTTTCAAATTTGTAATTCGTCCGTAGGCGCGCCAGTCTAAGCGAGCCGAAAGAGCCATGTGTGTGTATACTTGAACATCCTTCACGAGGACAGACCGAGCCAGTAAGAGGAGGGCAGGGAGGAAGCAAAAAAAAAAAAAAAAAAAAAAAAAATGTAAGTATATAAGTAATGAGCCTTCCCGCGCGCTCGGCGCACCGCGCATCAAGGACTGACGTATCCTTCGCCACTTTCATATATAAGACTCGTACCGAACCTCGCGAAGAATAGCCCACTGCCGTGGCACTGATGCATCGCGAGCGCGAACTCGTCGTTCTTCTTCTTCTTCTTCTTCTTCTTCTTCATCTTCATCTTCTTCGTCTCTTTCCACCGTGATCTGACGTGACCGCGCACGCGAAACGCACCTAGAGTCCGTCTACTGTGTCACTGTATATAACGAAATAATATAGCTCGGCGCGTGTGTGGTAGAATGATTGACGCAACGTCGGGAGAAGAGAGTGGCTGATAATGTACATAGCTCGTATATACTCTTCCTTCAGTATATATATATATATATATATATATATATATATATATATATATATATATACATCGGCCATGTTACCGTAACCTATTTTCCTATAAAAACAAAAGCGTCCGCTACAATTAATAAACGATTAACTACTTGCTATATAAATGGTTGGCTGAATTGTACGATTGCTTAATAGTGCCGGTATCGTATGCGGACAACACAACTCTAACGTCTTACGCGAACGAATGGTTTGATTCATGTCTCGAGCGAAATGAATCCGCAATTCAGGAAAGTTTCAACGCGTTTGACACTGCACAGTCTCTGTACGAGGAATCGCCACTCAATCGACTTTTCAAGCCAACATCGTTTTGCCTCAAATTTATCAGAAAAAATTCAAGAGCTAAGGATTAATCTCGCGAGCCTTCCGTTTCGAAACCCGATATGGAAAGCGCAAAGCTCATTGAATCAGGATGTGTCAATTGGCCTATTTTCATCAAGAACTTCACCGAGGACGTTTCGACATCAACGAGTTCGTGGATTTTCAAGAATGTGAAAAATATCCAGACGGATTACTGGAAGAGCTCTGAACTGCAGAAATCCACTTGTAAACAAACAGCCAAACATTTCTATGAATAGATCTGAACCCCTTGGCTCCTTGTGGAGACCATGAGTGACAAACTTGGATCGTTCATTCGTAGATTTCATAGGAATTTCTAAACAATCGACTCTTTAACTTTGACCGCTCGGTTTGCAAAATGTATTACTTGGAAGATATTTCGAAGACGCTTACGTTCATATGAACAAATATCAGAATTTGTAATAATAATACACTCTTATACGAAACGGCGATTAAAAATAAAACATAACCTATCTTATAACTAAACAATTACATACAGAGTTTCATTCTGTTGGAATCCAATTAATCTAACATATATTAAAAAGTCACTTTAAGAGTCGGGCGCACCGGTTGCGCCTGACCATAACCGCCGGCAAATTGATTAATCGATATTTAACAGAACGACCGCGACGTATATTATATATATGGCATGGAACTTTAATTAAAAATAAAAAGCCGAGCGATTCGATTCGGGGCCGCGACGCGCGAAACTCAATTAAATTCTAACTCTTCTTTAATTGTTCTTTGAAATTCGAATTCCGAGCCGCTCTGCAGCACCATGGCTTCTGGAGGGGAGGGGCCTCCTTGTTTTCTCTCATATACACATCTATACGAAGGCGACTTATTCGCTTTCATTCGATTCATAAAACGCGATAGGACGCGCTAATCTTGGTGTAAAAGTACGATTTTTCTAAAACCGTCTTTTATATATATATAAACCAAAGTAAAAATAATTTGTGAAGCATTTGACAATTGACCTATTGTAATCAGAATGACCGAAACAAAATCATGCTATTTGCACGTAAGCGAATTAATTTATGTGTTTTCTTTTTTTGTGTGAAAAATGTTGTTATGTAGAGATATATGGAAATGTCTCCAACATGTATATAAGCTTGAGAACGAAGGTAATGCAAACACGTACACACACGCATAAACGCGCGCGCGCATATATAACCTCGCTTGTCGATATTTCGATGCAAATCGTAGTTTACGCCGGCGAACGTTATACGCACATGGTTCCGTCGAAATTGCAAGAGTCAATATGGGAATGTCGAAATAAATTTTTAACGATCGAGAGATATAAATGCTTCGTTTTCAATAATATTGTAGCTAAGCACGCAATATAATTGTAAATTTTAATTAATCATACATGTTATTTACGTCTCGTTTAGAGCTCAGCTTCGAGCAGATTCGCCATACCTTGTAGAAATGAGAACGTTCCATATAATTTTGCAAAACATTTTTGTACAATTTTTTTTTTTTTTTTTTTTTAAAGAAATAAAATCATTCTTATTTGTATAAAGTTTGAAGAGTCCACATGAAACTTTGCGGTACTGTAAAATAGTCACCAATGATGAACGTAATGAACAAAAATTTGATATTTACATAGTGCAATCTTTGCAAACAAAGCACGTTTTACCGAATCGGCATAAAAGGGAGCACTCTACACCGCGTTTGAGTGACAACCGATTCCGCGAGCAAACGTTCAAAAAGCTCGAATAAAATAATATCTGCCCGTGCCTAAGTTTGCGGCATTCGTTGGAGATCCGCGGAAAAATTCTGTTCGCCGAGTGAACACAAGTTTTCACCAGCCATAAAGTTCCATGAAAGTTGCAGAAAACAACGCTCGAGAATGCCACTGCATTGTTTATAAAGCGGGCGTTATACGCCGATACGCAATTTGCAATGATTGCCAAGGCACGCTTGACAAGGGCGAGGCTTGAATTATATTCAATATTATGCGCTCTCTGTTCTTATTAAATTAAGCGTCGAGGCCCGCGCATACCTACGGCAGATTCTCCTCGAACTATTAAATGCGCATATTTAATTAGTGCAGCGGAACCCGGCAAACCACCGTGTATTATACAAACAGTATATGGTCCGAGCGGGCGGTTGCGCGACGAAGGCTAGTGTACCGCTACTATCAGTTATTTATCCACGTGCATGTCTGTGTGTGTGTGTGTGTGTGTGTGTGTGTGTGTGTGTGTGTGTGTGTGTACGCGCAGGCTCGTGGGTATCTGTGCGCATATATTCGGTGAAGCGCGTGGAGCAAACTTTAACATTCTGTAATTAGGATTTTCTAACCTAAAAATTAATATTTGATCGTACGTTACAGTTACATTACAGTTCTAAGCTTTTTTTCTGCATGACGAAAAGTTTTAAGTCTATTATTGTTAATATTGTTATTTAATTATAAAAAATAAAAATTTTTTATAATTAAATAATGACGATGCATATTCTCATTCAACAGAATAACATGTCCGTTTTATTATGAGAGAACTGTTAATAATAAGAATTTAACTTATAATTCAAGAGTAAATATTTCCATTGGTCTTACAGTCCAATGAAATAAATTAAAATTTATTAATTTATTAATTTATCTAAATACAGTCGACATAAGCACAATTAAAGTATAATTCAAGATTCTCGAAATTTACAGAAATTTACTTTTTATTTTTTTAATTAAATAACAATGTTAAAAACAATAAACTTAAATTTTTCGTCCTACAGAAAAAAAGCTCAGAACTGTAATGTAATGTACGATCAAAGAAAAATTTTTAGGTAATAAAATTTCAATTTCAGAATGTAAAGTCTGCTCCGTGCGCTGCACCGAATATATATATATATATATATATATATATATATATATATATATATATATATACATATATTATATCAGTTCTATTCCGTTTATTTCACTTGCCTTTTATTTCATTGGATTTTTAAATAAATTTTATAACCGTGTTTATGTTGCTTTTTTTCTTATTAGATTTTTCCATTATTAATATTTCTTTTTTGTTTGTTTATTTCTAACGGAATATAATTATATTAATGTTAAAAGGGAGTAAAATAAACACTTGACTATGTATAGATTCTTGATTTCCATAATTTCAAGTATTTACTAGACAAAGAGAAGCATTATTAATTTTCAATTATAATTATGATTAATTAAAGGAAGTGCGAATTATTATCATTTACTTTTCATATAAACTTCTGTTTATTTATATCGTCCTTATAATTTTTAATACGAAAGAACGCCGTTATATAATTCTATTTAAATGTATAATAATTGTGCGTTATTAATGAAAATATGTGGTATTTCGCATTGTCAGTTTTTAACCAAGCAAAATATCTTACAAAAAACTACGTACTTACTATTTCTCCCTAAAATACGTCCTTCCTATTATTCGCATCGGCATTTCAGTCAATTAAAATTAAAAGTTCAACTCATCTATAATTACACAAATACGCGATATCTCGACTTAAAAATATTATTATCATTTCGACGCTTTCAGTACAGCACTGACGAAAGCGTAAATAATTTTATAACAGATAAATAGCTATTCTGCATCGACGCTATTTTAAGCTTGCTTCACTTCCATTTTCTGCGCCTCGTCGATTTCCTCAGCACGGTATTGCTGTCGTGGAGGAAATTTTTAACGACAAAATGCGCACAGATAACGAACAATTATATCACCATCTCCGCTCGAATATTCAATTTTTCAACGCTCCCATCGAGCATTCTTCCGCGGCCAGCTGCCTGCACCATTCCGGCGACATAGAAGCTCTCGGCTCGGCTTGCAGCTGCGTATCGAAGCTTCGTCGCCCGTCGTCGCGGCGTCCCCTCGGCAATAACGAGCGTAATCGCGTCGCGCGGTAAGTAAAATACAGTAGACTACAGCCGGGTATCGCGAGACTGCCTCCCTCTATTTAACAGCTGGGCGCGACAGTTTTTCACCTTTCAGGTCGGAGGTCGGCTGGCGAAGGTCCCCCCCCCCCCAACCACGGCGCTGCGCCCGCCACCGAAATGAAGCCGTCGATCCTCTGGCTCGGCCTCGCGCTGCTGCTGGCGTGCGCCGCGGGTGCCGCGTTGGCGGCGGGCGCGGAACGCATGTCTGGATCGTACAAGGGCTGCCGCGCGTGCAGATAGGCCCGAGGGCCGGGGTGTCGAAAAAGCTTTTTCGCCGTATGTGACGACCTCGAAAAATACATTTTTACATCGCTGTTTATCCGGCTGTTTTGTTAAAAATTATAAATGTTAGATATTCTCGATTAGTCGAAGTCGACATGATGTAACGAATATTTCAATTAAAAAAAAAGAAGAATATTCATATTTATTGTTTCAGTAGGAAACGTCAAAGTGTGGAACGTGAATGTTTGCTTCGTGTTTTCTGTATATTGAAAATGATAAAAACTCGCTTTGTAACATACCGAAGATAAATAAATGATTGACGTTCACGCTCATTAATCATTGAAGAAATTCAAAATTATTTTAACTAGACAAACTCCAAAAACTTTCTTATGAAACAAACGAGAAAAAAAACTAGTCAAGCAGTCGCAACTTTTCTCAGCGTACTTTTTGCCGTAAAGTATTCCAGTGTTAAAAACAAAGTAAAAGGTTGTTACTAAACTTTTGTTTTTACCTATTAAATAAAAAGTGAATTAAAACATGTAAATTTTCTTTAGTGTTTTTAATAAAAAAAGTTATGTCATTTTATGGATGCAATTATCAAAATAATGAAAAATCAGTAATCAATATCCAAATTTCCGATTCATTTTCAGTTTCAAAATTTGAATATTCATTATAATATAACACTGTTCTTAAAATAAGAGTAAAGAAAATTCAAAAATGATATTAACAATAATTTTTCTTATTAGTAATTAAATTTTTAAGTCTCCGCACAGTCTAAGAATTAGTACTTGTACACTAAGAAAAATTTTTCTTAGATTCAAGAAACTTTTCTATCTTGAATTTAAGACGAAAGACACCTAAGAAGAAAAGATCTTGATTCATACATTAAATAAATGTTGCTTAAATTAAAAGGGCAAAGTTAAGTCAATTTTTTTAATTAATTAATAAATATATTAATATTTAATTTATATTGAAAATACTCTTATTTGTTTGCAACAAACAAACTAATTACTTCACATTAATATTGGATAGTTTAAATTCCGAAGAAAATATTTATTTAATTTAGTACATATTATTTTAATTTTTACTTAAATTTATCTATATATATATATATATATATATATATATATATATATATATATATAATATGCGTATCTATGTATGAAAAGAAAGATAAATTCTAGCCAGGAATGATGAAATTTACCGCCCCCCGGATCCGCTTCCCTTTTCTTTTATTATCAAACGAGCGATATCGCATAAAAGTATACGTTTATAGGCATCTATGAATTCATATTAGAATCGAATCTGCCCGCTCTTTCATGGACGATGATAAAAAGAGGAAGGAGGGGATAAATTCAACGCTGAAACACCTTTTAGCGAATATGAGTTTCGGTATAAAAAGCATGCCGTACACATACACACGCGCTCGCGCGCGCATGCATGTCCATCTAATAAAAATGTGAACAAACGCGATCGAGTAGCTCCGTATTATCAGGAGGATAGTAATTTTTCATCGGCATCTATATTTACAATGACGCGTATATATATAGAATTCGGTGCACACCCCATACCCGCGGAGCTCCTGATGCAGACAGTGAAGGGAAGAAAAAAAAGGGAATCAGTGCGTACGCGCACGTGTGTGCTTGACAAAGACAGACAGAGAGACAGAGAGAGAGAAAGGGAGGGAGACAAAGACAGGCTGTTGTAAAAGTAATTAGAATTAGAAAGGCAATTATGACCCCTTCATTTTATGCATGAATCTAGTGGAACTCGCCGAACATGCACTGAGAGGCAGTGAGAAAAATCAGGTCCCTTTTTCCAAGCGAAAGAGTTAAAAGCGTCAAACATTCCAGTGGGCAGAATAATGTAGTAGAATGGAAATAGTAGAAAGAGGGGGGGGTGAGGATAAAACCGATTCACGTTCGCGTTGCTTGGTTGCTTTATATATATATATATATATATATATCGAACAGACAACCGAAGCGCAACGACGTGCTAAGCTTGAACGCAAATGAGGCGACGAAATAGTTTTTGCCCCCGCCGCGCTCGACCTTGCGGAAAGATAAATTTAGATCTTCTTTATTCGTTTCAGCAGGACGCGTTACTTGCGCACGGGCGGGAAAGTCCGGATTTTGGAATTCCGTGAAATCCGCCCCAATGGCGGAAGTGCCGTATCGAGTATAGAAATGTCCGAGTTTTTGTCGACAAAATTTTCTCAGCGTCCCGAAATTATCAGGAATGAAGTGTATTATTATATATGGCACAAAGATTCGAATAAATGGAACATATACC
Source organism: Sycobia sp. Sy_11 (assembly GCA_018907035.1). Classification (NCBI taxonomy): domain Eukaryota; kingdom Metazoa; phylum Arthropoda; class Insecta; order Hymenoptera; family Epichrysomallidae; genus Sycobia; species Sycobia sp. Sy_11. The sequence continues at coordinate 162,545 of JACCIC010000316.1, read as the reverse complement.
GCTTTTTCATCATTTCTTCACAAGTCCATTGTAATTACATTATACGTAAATCATCGATAAGTCCACAATCGATTAATCGAGTTATTTAACGACGCGAGATCTGTACAATCAATAGAGCGGCGTGTTTACTGCTACGCAGGGTACTGATTACTCGAACGTGAAATTTACCCGCGGACGACCATTCTCGTTATCGGAGCGGTCCCGCGGCGATGCGGGGCAAATGTGTGCCGGGGCTTTATTCGCGCATGTATTTGCGCAAGCCCAGAATTTCGGTGGCCGCGGCAAAGGGACTCGGCTGCGAGATACCGAGTACGAAGCGTCGGTTTTCGAACGAAGAACTTTTTTTCTTTTAGTTAGATTATACGCGTCATTAGAATTGTGTGTAGATGTTGAACGAAATCGGGGCGCTAAATGAACGGAATAGAATTATTTTACTGATTTTCAATAAGAATGGTATGTTACAGATACCTATTCATATACAATGCAGTAAAATTATTTTCTATTCGATCTTAGAAACGGCGACATAATTAGACACTCAAATCACAGGATAAGCAGTAAAGGTGTGGTTCGTATAAAAATATCTTTATATATAGACCCCTGTAAAAGTCTTGGAAGGTAAGACGGCTTTTAAACAGTAAAATTAAAAATATGAAAAGATAATGGTCAAGATCGTTAAGCAATAGCCACCAGACGCGAGAAAAAAAAACAAGTTAAATGTTATCTATACGATCTGGAACAATCAGAAAAATCACTCATACCTTATGAGATGCATCTTTCTGCGGGAACTTCATTTGCAATTATTATTATTACATGCATTAGCATAAAAGGCTCTAGATGATTTAACAAAAATATATTTTATTATATATATTGAGTAAATCATGTAGCAAAATATAATGCGGACCGCGATATTGCTTCAAATATATCGAATGAATTTTTATTATTTTAGATCTGGGATTCATCACTCCTATTTAATCGATAGGCCCAATGCGGAGCCAAGAAAACCAATAATTTCTGGTACGAGAAGCCTGAAATCGGCACACTTACGTCGTACGACAAGAGCTCGAATTATATTCATCCCACTCGCTCGTTCTAAGCCTCGCTCCCCCAAAACGCGTTATCCCGTTTACGATTCGCCCGTGCGACGCGCAGGCCCGCGCACGCATGTGCGTTACATATGTTCGTCGTAGCGCGCCGCCAATCGAGATGCCGGAAAAGCCGAAGAGAGGTTGGAGGAATTCAATTGACCGCGAGCGAGGGAAGAGAATAGAAACACGCACAGGACGAAATACTTGGCAGATGGGCCGGGGGGACGACGGAATGGAACGAGGAATAGAGCGTCGAGCCAAAAAGAAACGGATTAGGATCGAGGATTCGCATTTCCGTATATGTATACGTATATGTATATATGTATGTATATATATATATATATATATATATATATATATATATATACACGCAGAAGGAAGCAGAAGACTTCCCTTTTCGTATACGACGCGACTCTGCCACTGCTGCTGCTGTAGCTGCGCGCCGCCGCCGCCGCCGCCGCCGCCACCGCGACATATCGGCGAGAGTTGCACGGATAAATCTCGGGTTTGTCGTACGTCCCCCTTCCCCTCGCCGCCCATTCCCTACCACCGCCGCCACCTCGCGAGGTACGGCTAAATTATTCGGTCCCTCTCCTCGTCCTCGGCCCGAGGACAACTTCCGCGTAGATATGCGCAGATAGTTGTCCAACTGTTTTCGCGTACACAACCGTATTATTAAACTTCGCCTCTCCACGGCAGATTTTCGGCGTGTATGCGCGCGCGCGCGCGTACACAGAGCGGGAAACCTCTTTCTTCCCCCCCCCCCACGCTCTCTGTACCCCGTGTCGCGTCGTCGGTCTGTTTCAAATTTTTCGAGATCCCTCGCGAGACGTTCCCCGCGCCAATGTCAGTGGATAATTCATTCGCCGTCACGGGTGAAATTGAATTGAAGACGAGGATTCTTTCGCGCTGAATCGCCGATGTTAAATGAAGTGGCAGAGACGTGAACGCGGAACGTACATTGCAGGATCGAAATTGGTGCGCTAAAATCGTATATTCTGCAGTGATGTATGCCTATACGCATATATACATAGATAGGTACATGCACAAATATATGCATACATACACATGTAGATCATTGTATGACAAATCACCTCCTCCCCGTGCACACTTTGATTTTACAGGGCACGCACTCTTTGCAATTTGTAACCCAATCTTCGTAACTTTTACCTCGAAAATCATGTTTTAAATTGCCGAATAGTACTATCAGCGTACGAAGTAGCGCTTGCGTAGTTGAACGGTCATTTCTAATTCGCCATTATGAATTTTTGACAACAACGAGCGTCAGCGACCTCGTAAACCTTTATTTTTTCTACCTTACTCTTGCTGGTAACCTATAAACGGACTTTACAGCAGCCATTTTGGATGCGCACGTCTTCAAACTTTTAAATACCAATAGGAAATTCATGACCAGCCAACCGAGAAGATCCTCCATTGCAGACCCCCTCGCTCGTACTATCGTCACGTAACTGGAATCAGTAACATTAAACCGGTGATCTTCGCAATTTGAATTCGTAGTATTGGAAATTTTAAGAACTAATTGGAAATTAGTTATTAAAGACCCCGGAGCACTTGAAAAGCGTAGATCAAGAATTAAATTTATGTTTTTCTTTAATAATCAAAGTAATAACATTTTTCAATTAGAATTTCGATTATCGTCCTTGGGGCCATTTTGCGTTTGCCATTACAATATATTTGTAAACCCTATAGAGTATACTGTCAAAAAGTAGAAGAGTTAAAGAAAAATTTAAGCCTTAATGTAACAGGAAAAATCAAACTGTGCAAAGCAAGGTGGATACGAATTGACAAAGAACGACCCATATATATTATATATATATATATATATATATATATATATATATATATATATATATATAAATCTCGAACTTTAAAAAAGAGAGCTTCTTTTATGTTACTAGTTGGAGGATTGTATTCGTAACATTTCGCTGATAAAAATGAATCGGATAGAAAATGAATTTTGAATGTTTTATCATTTTATGAAAATGTTGTATGTTTGACAAACATACGCAGAGGTGGTGAAAAATCGTGAAGCAAAAATAGTATAATATTTATTTTATATGTACTTATGCGTGTATATATATATATATATATATATATATATATATAATCGAGGAGAAAGCGCTATTTTAAAAGCCAGAAGTTTGTTTATTTTTCAATGCTCTACACGAGCAAAGCGATGAAAGTCGAAAATTCTGGTTTTTTGCTGCCTCGTTCCAACACTCCGCTCTCACGTGGATTTTGTTTGGGGAGGGGGGAGGAGGCTTTCCATCATCGTCCTTTACTACCCGCCGTAACACGAAAATATTAGTACACGCGGCTAAATGTGTATAATCTGTCAGTAACGCCAGCAGCGAGTATCATATACAATTTATATCTTACATATAAGCTCTCTCTGTACCTTCAAAATGTCTTCCGTTGCGAGCACTTTATCGAATCAACGCACAATATTCGGAGACTACTAATTTTTTTCAAACGTCCCCCCTCCCCCGACACAGCACATCACGGTGCCACTTCATCGTCGAATTATCTTGTTTCGCAGGATCTTCCGTTGCTTTCGTATTTTTCAGAATAGCCGTGTTTTTCGAGCAGAAAAGGCGATAAACGATTGAAGTGCCATCTGCTTACGTTTACTTATGTATATATTTTACTGAAATTTAATAATCAAAATTTCAGTCGTCTAATCATTTTTCTAAAAAAAAAAAAATTAACCTTATCTTGGAAAGCATCCATTTTTCTGCCCAACTACCCTCGAAAAATCGATTCGGTCCACCGAAAAGCATCCTTGATGCTTTTGACACCAAATTACCGTGGGGATCTTGAATTCGATACGGGACATCTCGTGTACGCCCGGTCCAATACCCACATCGTTCATTATTTCTCTTGGGACTTCGGATTTACTGCGAATTTCTAAATCTAATACGTCTTATTTTAGAGCTAACAGTAATAGACTATCGATTTTCTTGACGCAATATTGGCCTATGAATTTGACGAAAACGATGCAAGAGACAAAAAATATCGAAAATTTAAGAATTGCTCAAAGATGACTGAGTTACATAGCAACATGTTCTTTTTTATTTTGTGGACAAGCAATCGTTAATGGTTTAATGTAAAAAATGGAACTTATCGAAAGTTTTTTGACCTTGGCACACTCCAAAAATCCATTCTACGTACCGAAAAATAAAGCAATAGCGAATTACCGAAGGGTCTATAATTATAATTATATATATATATATATATATATATATATATATATATATATATATATATATTAGAATCGCGTTATAAAGAAAAACATTGTTTCAAAATTCTACCTTGTACCAATTAATTTTGAATTGTATATAGTTTTACAAATTTAAAATTATACATACACTTATATATAATTCTCATATATATTTATCTGCTCATAGCATGATATATATATATATATATATATATATATATATATATATATATATATATACACGATTTCGACTGTCCGCGAGCAGTAGAACAAAGAGGAAAACGCTGCGAACAAAAGAGGGAATCGGACCGGGAGCGCATGTTAAACGATGCTGGAAGCCTTGAGAAGCTGACAATGATTCTTGTATGCCTCGCACTCGGCCGTGTCGAGAATTAAAATTTAAAAGTTTCTATTGTTCATATCTATATGTATGTATAGAGAGAGGAATACGTACATCTGTTTCAATAATTCATAGCTTTGTGATTTGATTGTTTCATCGACTAGATTATAAAAATTTTTTTTTTTATAGACGACTGCAATGGGACTCGCGCCTCGTTTATAACGCGGTTTAAACGAGGTGAGAATTAATCTTTACTTTTTTTAACTTTTTCTTTTCGTAAAATGAACAATTGTCTAATTCAAGCGCATTTTCGTAAATAAATAAGTACCGTGGAATCGTGCGAAAACAAAAAATTAATGTTTAAAGGTACTACGGTTCTATAACATATTATTCAGTAACTTTTCTCTCTGTACCTGGAAGTAATCACTGCAGGTATGTGTATAATACAGAATATCGATACTTGCCCCTTATTGATACAATAATTACATGAAAGTAATTATGAACTTATGACTAATCACTAAAAATTCGATTATTGTAGGATTTTATGAAGAAATGACTTTTTAAAAACTGTTTCGAAAGCTGTTGAAGTTAAATATTTTTTTTAATGTAATTTTAAACATAGATGAAATAATTTTTTATAATCTAATGTATAACAGATATGTTTATAACTTGCTAACTTCAAGACTGTTCGAAAACACTGAATTTAAATTACTATATGAGCAAATTTCCATTATTATTATTCATATATTGATTTGTATTGTCATACTTCCCTAAAGGACTATAGAATTTTCGTTGTAGTGGTAACTAGAATGCTACTAAATGGACCTAATTATTTTAATGACAATAATTAATGAAAGTTTAAATTTCATATATCCAAAATATACTCATTAATTTTATGACTGGAAGTTCCGAGCACACTTGAATTGAAAATTATGCAAATTTTTCTTAATTGGATATTACCGTCTGCCTATATACCATAACGAATGCCGATTACAACAAAATCATAATATGTCGTATAATATATGAACAATTTTTTAAAAAATTAGCGCTGTACTTCGTTAAGATTTATTAAATGTTGATCGCATTACTATTAAAATTGTTTTTTTTAAATATTATTTATATAAAAAACATTTTTTTGGTTACGATAAATTGTGTTTGCGTTTGTAATACTGTATTATCTCAGATTTAATTTTAATAAGTTGATTAATCATGTTTCTTTTTTTTTGTCGAATGAGTAGCCGAGGCCCGACTGGTATATCAAGAAGTAAACAAATGCAATTTGATACAGTGTGTATGTAAATTGATTTAAAGCGAAGAACCGTCTATTACAAAAGATCAGATAGCATCGAAGGTAAATTATTAGAGTTTTTGTTGTTATTTTCGTCACGATTCTCATTTTTGTTTCCGCGGTCATCGCTGTTCTTTTCATTGCTTCTGCCATCCTCCTTACCGTCGTTGTTGTTCCCTTTGTTTCGTCACCTGCTCCTCGTCACTCTCGTCTCTCGTCTCTGTATCGGCTATTGTTTCTGTTTTAATGGTCGCGACCGTCTCTCTTGTTATTATCATCCTCTGCGCACGCTCCCACATTACGCGAACGCCTCTCGATTCGGCCAAAATCCGAAAGACAAGCGGGAAGCTCGAGAGCCGCGTCTTTGATGCGCGCCGATGACGGATCGCCGTAAGCCAAGTGGCTCGCTGGATCGGATGGCCGGCGAGACAGGCGAGGGGCAAATTGTTCGCCATTAACGTCGCTCGGACGCCCGCCGCCGTGCGTATCGAGCGGTACGAGGGCTGGTCAGTCGGTATAATGCGCGGCGTATTGTTTTATCGGTCGGCGGCTGTGGCGCGTCGCCAGTAATTAATGCCGAGAATGACGTACGTAATGGAATATCCGCGATTTAACGCGCGATACGGGGAGAACGATCGATCTCTGGCGACGTCGTTTCGAAAACGCGGCGTTTTGTCTCGACGCGACGAGGACACCGTGGGAGGATCGTGTCGCTGATATAATAATCTCTACGTTAATGAGACCGACGACGTCCGAACCCGGCCAAGCAACGTCCAAGACGATTTTCCAGCTGGGGCGAATGGTGTCGGGAAGAGAACGGTATTTTCGCTAACGACCGCGTCTACTGCGATCCATATCGTTGTTAATGTTTCGATCGTCCAGACGATACGTGCCATAAAAAATATTCGCTTCCTATGTAAAATTATGATTATTAATGTTGCTGTTGCTCTTGCAGTTGTTACTGTTTCTCTCGTTGTTACCCCTGTCTTTGCTATGGTTGCAATTCTCATTATTGTTCAATTATCATTATTATTGTTGTCGTTGTTCCTGTTAATATTTGTAGCGTGTTATTTGTTTATATAAAGATATCTCATTAACTGCTGATTATGAGCCAGTCTGTCGTAGTACATCGTTGAGAGCGAACGAATTTCTTACGCGGTAATGACGATTGTAATTTATGCACGTAAATATTATAATACTTTATTATAATACGATATTCAACCACTTAATGTGTCATTGATTTCGTTCCATACGAAGGAAACAGTTTTTTTTAAAAATTCTCCAATAATACATTCATTTTCTACTTTTGTAACTTACAAAGCTAATCATAAAGATTTAGCCAATAATCTAACTCACTGGGCTCGAAACAGTGAGTTAGATTATTGTCTAACTCTTTATGATTAGCTTTAAACAACAGCACGCGATTCAACGTATTCACATAAATGAAATGAACGTATAAATTAATGTCGTGGGGTTGTTATGTCTATAAAGGCTTTTATCTCCCCCCCCCCCATAGAACCGATAAATTTTATGTTAATTGGCTCAATTGTTGTATTTCATTTTTGCTCGACCTTACAGCGTAAACGGAAAATCACATCATGTCGATACGTTTTTGATCGACGACTATTGTTGTTAGCATTGTTACCGCTGCTGTTGATGTAATTTCAATTTCTATTGTTCCTGATGCTGTTGTTGTTGTTGTTTTCGATCTTGCTATTATGATTATTGTCTTACTACCCTTGTTATCGATGATAATGATTCTCTTACTATTATTATTGGTATTCTAAATATTATATTCCTTGCCCCCATCTCTTCGAACGAACCCTGAAATTTTGGCAACTTCTAATATCAACGAAAACAAAGCTCCTTATAATTGCCCGCATGAACTAAATGTACAGATTACCGTATCTAGAATGGGCGCTTTGTACATCGTAGCTGTACATCCGGGCGCACGCGATAATTAAACGAAAATACTCCGTTGTAGCTTCCGAACTTCTCAACAATTACCCGACGGAGATGTACGCAGTTGGACTCGTTGTATCCGCGCATACACGCACACTCGCGTACACTTATACGACGCTGGTTCTCTTTAAGCAATGAATTAATTTCGCCGGTATGCGCGGCAATCTTTGTGTTGGCGCTGGGCAAAGACCGGCAAAGGTGCTCAGCAAAGCCAGTGTGAAATTCCACCCTTGGGCGGATATTTGCGCAGATTTCGGCAAACTCGCTTACAATTTGCGCTCGAAAGACTTTAACGCAACGAAGGATTTTTCTCTTTGACGAAGAAAGGCGAATAAGGCGTTCCGGGAGATGTTGCTTTCTTAACTTTTACATGTTCTACGCCTCTCTATGTGTAGAACATATTTTCCGTGACTTTTTATTTTTACTTTTCATGGTATTTTCAATTCAACCCCAGAATGGTGCGCGAATACACGCATACGTGCATAAAAATATATATCTGAACCCGAGGAGCAAAACAGCAGGAAATCTAGTCGTGTCACGTCGAGTATCTGAGATATGAAAATTACCAAGATACCGAGTATCGAAAGCGATCGTGATAAAAAGCTAAAGTAAAAGCCAATGAGATAGATGAGCGCGTATATATCTTCGATGACGTTTTACAAGAAAATTCCATAATATAATATATTATTCTTGGCGCGCCAGATAGGAAACGAATGGATCAGAATTCGATTACTGAAATGTATATATATATCTGGCACTCTGGACTTTATTCCAGACTTTACAGGGCTGAATGAGCAGGTCCGTCGAACGTGCGTCGAATTATCGCCAGTTGACTAAGGGTAAATTAACGAAAACATAAATCATAACCGAGTAACTGTCATATAGTTTTTCTTTTTTTATGGAAAACGAAACTTGGACATTTACTTGCTTTTCCGATAAGTTTATTATGCGCACGATAAATTTTATTTACAAGGTTAAGATAAATTAGGTCACGTATCATGAACTCAATTACCAAGTTTAGTTTAGTTTTTTTTTTTTTTTCTTTATAAGGCTGCAAAAATTAAATACGCTCTGGTTAGTCGGAGTATCTCGTACTTCAACTAACCAGTGCCTGCGAAAAGTCAAAACTACATAATTAATGCCAATTCGAAACTTAATTTACATCGTTACGGTGTATTTGCAAGCAGAAACTGAAAGGCTAAAAGTTAATACGGTCACTGCAACTCTGCGCGCGTGTACAGAAGGAATGACAAAAGAAACAAAAAAAATTTATTGTTCAACGTTGCATTTACGCGCGCTCAGTGGCTCTCAATGGGAATCGCCCGCTCTCGTCGGTCCCCGCACAACAGTTGCGGTTGGCCGCGTGGAGCGCGTCGAGTCAATTGTGTAATATCAGGATGTGGCGTGAAACGTGAGGCGTCGGTGTATTGTTACGTATCCCCGCGTCCACTTAATTACGAATCCGAGCGAAATATATCGGAATTATCATAACGGCGCTCGCCTCCGATCGTGTCTGAATTATTTTATGGCTTAAAAAATACGCATGTAAATGTCTATATAAGACGTGAGTTATGTACACTTTGTAGCTTTAAGGATATAATTTAACGGCTGCACGTTTATTTATTCGCTTTTTTTTTACCGGGCAAATATTAAAAGTACCGTTAAACTATGTTTTAATATTATTTAATAAGCTATAAAAAATCTGTTAAAGGCTATATAAAATTAATGAGTATGCAAATTCTATAATTTTACAGGACAGTATAATAAGCTTTTTTTTTTCCTAAAAAATAGTAACATAATTCTTCTACATTGATAATTGCCAAAGTAGACAAAACTAAATGTCCATGAAATAGTTTAAAATCCAATAGTGTTATTCCAACCCAAGGCTATAAGATGGTATAACTTTACAAAAAGCTTGATAAAAAGTCTGGCAGTGGCTGTATCAGAGACTTACTCATTTAATATGACATATTTTAATCATTTATTATAATAATTATTAACATAGATTCTTATAATAAATATTATAATAAATATATATAATAACTAGTTCTAATAATAATCCCTCCCTATTGTTTTCGAAAGATTTTTTGACAGCTTCCTCAACAGAAACATGTGTAATTGTGTATACACATGATTTTATCCTAGAATATATACTGACCAACGTCGTATAACTGTAGAACAAAATCTCGAACTCGTGTTCGTCGGCATAACAATTATAGATCCATCGAAACAACAAAGACAAATAGGAGAAAAAATCACAGACGGAGCAAAGGAACGAGAGAGAGAGAGAGAGAGAGAGAGAGAGAGAGAGAGAGAGAGGAGATAGTAAGGGAATAAAGAAGCGCAAAAAGTCCGCGAGAAGAACGAGAACGACATCGAGGCGCGCTGCATCTTTTTTTTTTCTGCATCTTCCAATCTCTCCATCCCCCCTCTCTCGGCCTTACGACACGGGAGGTCTTAAGTAGCTCGGAAAATGGCGAATGCGGCTTGCCAAATCCAGAGAGCCGGTCTGCTGTGGTGGTACCTCACCCCCTCCTCGCTCCACCCTACAGCCCGTTGTCGAGGAATTCGAAAGTCCCCGATTCGTTTCTCACCCATCCCTCTAGCCTCTCTTATTCCTTGCTTCGAACGGCTCACACCTCCCTCCATCCCTCTCTTTCTCTCCAACCTCCTCGGGCGAACATTCGGGGAGAGCGGCAGAGAGAGATATTGGGCTCTTTGTAAGACGCAGGTACTCTTGGATTTGTCTTGGCAGAAACGGCACCAACGGCCTTATCCTGCTCTGAAATATTAAGAGAGTATCAAACACTGTCTTTCTTTCGTTCTCTTCGATCTCTCTCTCTCTCTCTCTCTCTCTCTCTCTCTCTCTCTCTGCCTTTCTTTCACTCCTCTATTTTTTCGCTCGATTCTTTCCGTTTGATTTCTTTTCTCAAGCCTGAACAGTTTCTGTCTCTCTCTTCCTCCCCCTCTCTCTGTCACCTCCTCCCCTCCTCCTCTTTCTCCAACAAATGATCTCGTTTCAGCGCTGAACTTATCTTCCCTCGCTCGCCCCATCCATACTTTCAATCCCGATGCCGGCGCGCGCGGCACGCGCCTCCATCCCCCCTTCCGACTCCTCGATCTCTTCCTCTACATCGCGTTGCATAAGTAAATCGCGCGCCTCTCTTCCCTAGTCTCACCACCATTCCCTTCGATTCGCCTAAGTTACGGGACAAAGTGTCGGCATCATCAATTTCTATATATATATATATATATATATATATATATATATATATATATATATATATATATTCACATATGTATATATCCTTTATAGCATTTTAAATTATTGAAAGTACTCCTGTCCTTCGCCTCTTCCGCGCCCCTCGCGATCGGTGCGGGCAAGCACTGAAAATCGCGACGGAGATAGCGCGTGCCCAATTTCCCACGAGAAATTGAAAAAGGCGACATTGAGCGAGTAATGTGTGTGTGCGCGCGCGCGTGTGCGTGTGCGTGTGTAGATCTGCACCAGCGTGTAACGATCACGGCAAATGGATAATATGAGGCTGTACACGAGGCGCGAAATTTAAGCGGTGCAATTATACGGAGAATGACGTACATTTTCCGGATGGCCAAGATGCGTTGGCGAGCGCGTATTAGATATACGATGTACGCGTAACGCTGCAGGCTGTCGCCAGGGTCGTATTTAAGGACGAACTTACGGCGGAGCATTATGTACAGCTTAGAGCCCGGACTACGAAAGGACTCGCTTGCGCGGTTATATTCGTAAAATTCTCAGATGACATTATTACAGATATTTTCATATTACAGCAGTAGATTAGAATCGCTAAAATAGATCTTTACGGGATGATCTGCAGGAAAATTTATTTTGCACAGGAGGTCTTGAATTATTTCATTAAACTTCCTAAAATCGTTTGTATAATTGAAAAAAGATTAATATAATAATATCGTATTTGGAATTATTTTAGTTTTCTGATCGTTCAATTAAATGCTCCATTATTTAGATATCTTATATATTTACATTCGATTGAAAGTAATAGACTTGACAGCGCAAGGCAATATACAGGACTCGATTTACTTTTCTCGATTGCTTTTCACTCTTCTGAAATTATAAAAAAAAAAATAATTATAAAGAAATTTACTCGAAAATCATGGAAATGAAATAAGGGACCTTCATAACTTAGCAATCAATAAATATTTAAACGCCAGACGGAAATCAGTAAATATAAGAAATATATCATGGATTAATACGGTAGCTAATGCGTGATTGATCGTTTTAGGTAATAAAAATCATAAAATTGCATGAAAATTATTGGAAAAAGCAGCGAAGCGTATACATTGATAATACTCTCGCGTTTTACTACCGTTGAAAGGCGCGCGGTAATGTCGAAATGAAAAATCCAATTATCTACAAAATATACGAATGTATTGCTATGGGCGTCGACGCAATATTGACAAAGAGCCGAAAAACAATTCGTATAAACGCGGTAAATATTAATGTCGCGCTTCATTCTTCCAACGACGTAAAATAAAATGTCGTGCTCGCAGGTACGGTTATTAAATGACAAGTTAAAAAAACATTTAAATCGCATTATTATAATAGTATGAAATTTTGACATTCGAATAATTTCTTTTTACGAAATGAAGAAAAAAAGTTTTTATTCTCATGCCAACGTTTCGGGCGACTTTATTATTTCGGTCAGGGTAAAAAGCAATAATTAATTGTAAAATTTCTTTATGTATTTTGGTTTTAAAAGATTGACAATTTATACATTACAAATAGTTCATCGAGGAAACTTTTGCACAATTGCGAAGAGGGCAACATCAATGAGCATCGAAATCAAACTTAGTAGCAAGTAGTAGCAAGCGTTACTGCACAGACACTGTATCTTGATGGTATCTACGCAAGCATTAGATACATAAGTAGTAACATCTACGATAGCACCCGTGGATTTCTATAAGAAAAAATCAAATTTTTATCACAATCAATTTAAACTATTGCTTTGTCTACGTGTTTATGGAACCTTCGATAAACTAACAGTTTTATCATTTATTTAGATCTTCCCGATGCCAATATTTGGCAAACGGTACCGTCTGTGGTAAACTCCATAATATCTAAAGGATTATTATAAATTATCGATTGCTGACTGTGTAGAGGAGTAAGATGGAAAATTTTCGACTCTGAAAAAAACAAGTAAAACATAATTACCTTTCGAAGATACAGATGATGCTCAGCTTTAGCGCGAATTGAACGAGATATTCGATACAATTATGTTTAATCGAAAAGAAATACCAAAGGCAATAATAAATGATCTTTCAAGAACTGATATTTTTTCCCATTATTTTGATTTAATCACACACAGCAACGTATACACACACACACATTACACTAATTTGATAATTAACATGTATTAACTTGAACTCTGATAAAAATGTGCACTTTCGAATTTCTTATATAAGAGTAGGCCTCATTCTAGTTTTTATTATACATCGACCGGTATAATAAACTTCGTGAGCACTAAATCCGGTACTGAGCGTCGTTAATTTTCTATATTAACATCGCGCACGATTATACGTTAATCAACTGCTGAGCCAGCCTAAAATTAACAGTACGCCAAACTCTCCCATATATATATATATATATATATATATATATATATATATATATATATATATATATAGTACAATGTAGAACTTGTACAATGCCCTTTCCGAATCTTATTCTCTCCGTCTCTCTTTTTTTAATGAGCCCGAAAATCCGCGCGCGCTCCGATAATATAAAGCCGTATACTGCGCCAGATAACGCGATGCCTCCGAGGTGCGGTGAAAAGTTTAACGAGGTTGGCATCCGGAAAGTATATATATATATATATATATAGCGCGTGCAACTGAACCCCTCCCCCCTGCCCCCACGAGCGCGCGCACAAAATTGCAGAGAAAGAGAGAGGGGGCGGTGGAGTAGGAGCGGCAGCAACAGCAGCACCGTGGAGGAGGAAACACGCGGTCGAAAGAGCCATTTTGCAATTTAAACATCTTAAGATTCGCATAATTTGCGAAAATCCCGAGGAGCTGGGGAGACGAGCGCCGACGAGTGCTCCGAAGGTATATAGGCGCTAGGGTGGGAGGAGAGGCGGAATGAATTGTGTAATTGGCGAGAGGCAAGAAAATACGTGTGGGGGAGGGAGTCGGTATATATATATATATATATGCGTAGCTTAAGCTGAATCGACGTTTAGCTTCTGCTAACCCGGTGTTATATATATATAAACGGAGAAGTTCGCGAAAAGTAAGCGAGAGAGTGGTAGAGATGGTTGGGGGACTATTTAAGAAGTCGGACCAAGAAGTAATTTATTGTTAAGAGATTTTAAGTGGAGAATCTTTGCCGCTCGATAAGTCCGAAAATTTTCTCTTCGCCCTTCGTATTATAAACTTCTCAATGAAATCATCAATTTTTTTTCTTCGTTTTAATTAATAAAACCGACTCCAATTCCATTTGCGGAGAACGCGAGATGCCGCCCATTACACACATCCGCGAATACACTGTATATATATATATATATATATATATATATATATATATATATATATATATATATATATAATTGAACGTTAGAAGAAAAATAAACTTTTGCGCTAAAGTATACCTGCAGAGACGCCAATTACATACGAGATACGATACACGCATTTAATCTCTATATACATTATTCTTGATAATACGCAGTAAAAAGAAGAAACGTTAATACTATTTCATTAAAATTTAATTAAGTGCAAATGAAAGTTAAATAACGTATTCACGGCTGCCAATATATATATATATATATATATATATATATATATATATATATATACTTATTTAATTAACTCAGGTTATATACGTCAGAATTAATTGATACATAAAACAGAAAATTCCATTTGAAGCTAAAATAAAGCGTGTGGGATAAAATTATTAAAAAGAATATTTCGATAACTTATAGATATTTAAAAAAAATAATAGAAATGATGTTTGAAATTAAAAATTTTCTTCTTAAACAATTATTCCAATATTTACTGTTGGAAAATTCGATTCCAATAGAAATAGCTATATGGTGTTAAAAAAAGCCCGCACGTAAGTGTTGATTTGATAAATTTTTAAAGTATATGACTGTCGGATGTAACAGCAAATCAATTACTGCCAAAAATAAAGTCTCCATTAAACTATTTTTAACTATCCTACATTAGAACATTAATCATCTTAGGAATGCGCGGATTTTGTCGCTGAGTCAAAGATTTCAATTTTCGTTGATACATTACTGTCCTGCTGCAAAACTGAATAATGAGCCTTGACATCATCCAAATTGAAGATTTATTATTCATTTATTTTTTAAATAAAAATTTAATTTATTACTTAATGCTTTGTAAATTAATAGTATAGATTCATGAAATCAATAAGTTAGTTAAAATAGTCACATTAGTGCCTGACTAGTTCAATATATAAAGTCAGAAATCTGTTTCGTGTAATTGGAATTTTCTAGAAATAAATTTTTAATGTAATTACCCTTCGAATATAAATATATAGAATAAAATAATAAAATATATATATATATATATATGTATGTATACTTTGAAGAAACTTTTAAGTACATAGACGAACATTTATTGTAATTGAATTTTTTTTACGAAATTATTCATGCCATTTTAATCCGACACGATTGAATTTTCAACGCAATTTTTCCATTCTCCTCGCCCTTAAGGAGCGTTACTAATTAAAAGCGACGGGGCGGATTGAAAATTTCAGATCCGGAACTTCGTACTACCACCGTGAGCCAAGTCGCCCAACCCCCCCTCTCCCGCGCCTGCGGAGCCGCTCGCGCGCTAGCCGCCCGACTCTGATTAAAATCCAAATGGAAGTCGCGGAGATATTATATAGCGGATTCGCCGAAGCGCACGGGCGGAAAGCGAAATGAAATTTTCAAGGAAAAAAGCTGTGGAGGAGTCGATTTCGACCGACGTCTCGATTGAAACAGCCGTCATAGCAGCACCTGTGCGTTCGTCGCGCGATGGCTCCCATCGATCATCCGAATGAATTTAAGAGAGGAGTAAGTAGAGGTTATATACGTAGCAGAGGAGTGGAGAAAAATATTGAATATATATATATATATATATATATATATATATATATATATATGTATGTATGTATGTATGTATATAGAAAACTTAGTGGGAGAATAAGTAAGGTTCTGCAGGGTCATATATCAGCGCGACTGTTGAATTTTTGCTTATGATATTCTCTTGGATTCTTGTACTGGTCTTACATCACGTTAAAGCCGGAAGTATTCCAAACCTACAAATCTAGATAAAACATACAGTCTGGCGTATCTTTGCAATTTAATCTTGGAATAGGCGACAGGTTGCACCTTTCTTGAAATTTCGGAATTTTATCGCCTGCTGTAGACGATATTTATATAGCTTACGCCCTGGGGAAGAAATAAAACTAAAGTTTTTTTTTTATATATAGATAACTTAGTCGGAATACCTTAATTTTAGTTTCATTAACGGGGCATTGATAACATGCTTCGAGGTTCTTTTTTCTGGGTCTTGCGTTATAATGAAGTCATACCGACAGCGCCCCCCCCCGCTTTATAAACTAATTCCCCTTCTCTGATTTCCAATTTTCCTACCTTTTGTTTTTTTCCGTCTCCTCTCTCTCTTCTCTCTCTCTCTCTCTCTCTCTCTCTCTCTCTCTCTCTCTGTCTTCCTCTGATCTACATCTTCCTCTCACCGATGGTCCTAGAGAGTCGTCTTCTTGGACTTCTTTTATTTCTCATCCTTCTAGATTAACTTCCTACGACTGTCTGGAGACTTTACAAGTACGTGCTGCTTGCTGATGCTCATCAAATTTGTCATCGTCTCCTCAGAACTGAACAGATAACACATTGCGAATGGCATTGTAACGATCAAACTATTAGGGTGACTATAGTTCCCTGAACGACCCAAGATGGCCTCAAATTGAATGCATGGAAAACCAAAGTTCTTAAGATAACCAGCAATCTAGTTCTGCGTTCAATCCTTCTATTCTATCGGGTAAGCTAGATGACATATCCCTTTCTTTCACTATTGAGATTGTAAACTTGAAGAATACTGTAATAGATCTCAGGTTAAGTCGATTCAAATAACAATATTTAATGAAAATCCATGTTTTTGACAGTTCATCCCCATATTATTTTATAAGATGCTTGTAATAAAAAATTGTATTATAATAATTTATTTCTATGCAATATTCATGTCACGATACAAAATTGTACGTCTAAGATTAGACCACGTATCATCTTATTAATGAGCCGAGCAGTGGCCTAGGTGTGCCCTACTTTTACCGAAATCGCATCTAGTCTTGATATTGCGATGGATACAAATATAATTGAAAAACTAAGTACAAGCTAAAGAAGACCAATAGAATCTTGTATGCATTCCGCTGAGCAGGCCAACAAATCAATTCGTACCTCCTTTGACGCGTAAGCTAAAGTTGACACACGTTTTCTCTAAGCCTAAGTTCCATTTGTTTGTAATCACCTTTCTACTGAGAATCGCCATTTGCCTTGTCTGAAATAAGCAAGGACAACACAGTTCACAAAATTAATATTTGAAACTATGGATCTATAATATGCGTGTCTACAGGAATTGTTGTGAGAGTGATACATTTAGCGTACTGAACGATATAGTTACAATTATAGCAGGATTTACGTGCTTAATAGTTGTTATCGAATTTTGAATCTGTTCAATATATTAATATTATTGCTACCTTTATAGTAGGTGCATTTGATAATTAAGACTGATGGCGTACTTTGATATTTTATAGTGACTGTGGTACTAATAGTACTATTATTTCTGACTTAATCTTTCCACGTATATCACAATTATCGCTTCATCACTGTCGTCCTCTATCTTTTTTCTTCGAAAGAATCGCACCCGCTGTAAAAAGGAAGGTGCATCCCGAGAACAAAAACAAAAAAAAAGAATGAAAACAGAAACAAACGAGCGGCTATGCTCGTTGGAGGAAGCAAGGCGAGAGCCGGGTGAAAAGAAACGAGTTAATTACAATCTCGTCGGGCTCACCGAGAGCCAGTAGGTGAAAGAAAGATGGTGAGAGAGAGAGAGAGAGAGAGAGAGAGAGAACCTTGGCTGAGAGACTCGCGCATTTGGCCTCGCGCGCTGATATAACGAACGCCGCGCCGGTTCGCCGGGACAGGTAGGCTCGCTTTCGTGTCAAGTGATAATGCACAGGCGCGCGGTCGCGCAACAACAACGGGCCCGACGATTGCGGAACTTACGCCTCCAAAACGAGGCTGCCGAGCGCGTGTTTGGCAACGGAAGTTTACGTGCGCCAGCGGCGAGTTTTTTTCCTCCACCCCCCCCCCTCCCCCATCTTCTCAGTTGAGGAATCTCCACTTTCCAGCCGGCGGCGATTCGCCCTTTGGAGGGGCCTCGAGGTCGGCGGGACGGGGGAGGGGGGATGGGGCGACGAGTAGAGTTGCTACTTTTGAGCGCGTTGGCGAAAGTATAATAACGATCGTTCTTTATTGCGGCGCGCGCGCGCGCCCGCGCCCCGAAACTTTTGTGCCGAACGTATCGTTCCGCGGCCGAGATTTAACGCCTGATCGATTGGCTCGCCGAGCGGATTCTCCTGGGCTCTTTGGACGCTCCACCGGGACTTTTATGGGCGAAGATAACAAATGCCCCGGGTTTTACGATTTTAGCTTTACTCACGCCAGAGATTCCATTTGGGTTAAATAGCAAAGAAGGTATTTACGTGAAATTTAACGTTGAATAAGGGACGACGGATGGGAAGTAAATTAAAAATGACACTTTCGTTTAATTTTGTCCGGAAATTTCGAGTATGAAATTCGTATTGCAGCTCGGACTGTCAAACCGTGTTTTTACGGAGTACCAATGTACTAGAGAAACTCAGCGTAATGTGCAATGTTTATACACTGCGAGGGGTAATGGTATAATAAAACCATTTAATACCAGTGCAGATGGAAAACAATAGTGCCGGATTATCAGGGATAATCGAGAGACGTATAATTTATCGAACGTTGAATTTTTCGAAATCGTTCGGGTCTATATATATATATATACACATATACATTTTAACAATACATGTGCACTGAGAGCCCATCCCATTCTGGAAAATGGCGCGCAGTAAACAAAACCCGTGAACATAATACGCTGACACGGATTTCAGCAGCGCAGCGAGCCTTTACAGAGAGCGATCGGGATAAGCTGCAAGCATTTGCTTCGGATCAATAGCGAAGCTGACGTGTGTATTATATCATCATGAAATACGTTGACGTTGGGCTCTTCTCGTATACTTTGCCCCTCTTTGTCCAAATTCAACTCTAATTTCCATCTCTCGCCTTGTTCCATTTCGCTAAACGCTGACGAGATCAATGGGCAATGGTCCACGACTTTTGACAGTCGCTGGTACAATGTGCGTGTGTACAAAATTGCAGGATTAATAATGAGCATCTATGCGATAGGCAATGAAATCGGAATAATTAAAACGAGTGTTTGAAAAATCAAGATACCCACTCGGCTTCGTTGAATATTCAAAATTAAATGCATTTCAGTGGTTTAGGGAGAACGAAACAACACAAAATTCTTTCATGTACAAAGAGACAGAAAAGAACAAGAACGTAACTCCGTTACAAGCTGGCATTTAATAAAACGTAAAATTTCTCGAATTTTCTAAATATTTCCAAGCACGAAGTCGCTCCTCGAGAGACGTTGGAGTGGCGAAATATATAGGAAAAAGAGTATTGATTGACGTGCGCGCGCGGCGCAAGAAGTCTCTATAGATGTTCCTTATATAGTATTCTTGAAGTTTCGTCCCGCATTCGCTGGAAAACTTTTCTCCGGATTTCGACATGTTTATTGGCAAGATCCGACGACTCGGCTCTATTGTTACAAATATATATACATATATATATATATATATATATATATATATATATATATATATATATACAGAACTCGGGTAAGGTTTAAATAGTTGCTATATCCTTTCAAAACTGAAATTCGTACGAAAAGGAATGAGCTATTTCAGGATCGAGCTGTATTTTAGCACAACTGATGGCGAGATCGATATTACAGTCCGATTATATAGCGCAATTTTTCCAATCCTTTACGATTTTCTATCGCGTCATATATAAAATGCGATTTATCTCAAATCTTTTCGGAGAAAAAAAAATCGGTGTTGGATTTCGATCGCATTTTTGAAGAATGTGAAATGTAGGAGCTAAAAGTTGATACGTGTATATGTGTGTGTGTGTGTGTGTGTGTGTGTGTGTGCGTGTGTGTGTATACATATATAAGTAGAAACTTGACAATGTCGATAACTTCAGCTGTCGTACGCACTCGCGACTAGTGAACAACTCAATTAAATAGAAGAATTAAGGAAGAAGAAAAGCCGAAGAAAGAGAGTCGTGAGCAGCAAAATAGGGCGCTTTACAAATGACATTTACAGAATTAAATAAACGTGTTTCGAGTCCCTTCGAATTAAATTTCGAGCTCTCTCTCCCTCTCTTCCTTATTTCTCGTCGTCGTTTCTCTCTCTCTCTCTCTCTCTCTCTCGCTCTCTTTCTCGCTCTCTCCAGTATAATACAGGAACAGCAATAATCTACAGGGTTCGGGGCAATGAGTATAATAACACCAAGCCAGTGCGACACACAAACCCATTTTCGCGAAGCGACCCGTGGATCGCCGCTGCGAAATTCCGGGCGTAACAACGAGAGAACGAAATGCGCTCACGCATTTCTCGGTTTATAGATATATATATATATATATATATATATATATATATATATATATATATATATATAGAGGATAAATGTGGTTACCCCTGTCTTTTTTTTTAGATCGTGAACGTTAACCCTTGTAATAATAATTGCAAAAGATTACAAGCTTAACTTTTGCTCCTAATGGAAGATGAAAGTATTATCGAAGGGTTAATAAAAAAAATTTTGCGATATCCTTAGAGTTATTAAGTGTAATTAAAATGATGCCCTGAAAAGGAACATTAAATCGAAGGCATTACCTTATAGTCGTATGCGGTATTCTCGTTCTTGGTATGTCACGGAACAATCGCAATTTCCGTGGTGATAATTGCATGTAATTTAAAAATAGAATTTCTCGGTCGAAAATAAGACCTTTGGTGTATTTTAAGGTTATAATTTTCCTTCGTAGGGAACGAGAGAGGAGAGAGAGGAGAGAGAGAGGAGAGAGAGAGAGAGAGAGAGAGAGAGAGAGAGAGAGAGTGAGAGAGAGAGAGATTCTCTCACTACATGGTATATAGTGTTCTTCAAATGAACGATAGAAGCATCTTCTCTTACGCCATGTGTGTCGCAGTGCGTCTATCAAAACTGCATCTGCAAAGTAACGCGCGAGCGTTGAAATGAAGGCGAAGCACGCGATCCGCTGCGCTTTTGGCGGGGTCAGAAAGGGTGGCTCGAGTTTGACAACGTGACAATTTCAATGCGACAATTCTGCCCAGAGTGAGTAGCGCGTGGTTTTTCTACAGTTAAAATTATTCACGACCGGTGCCCCCTCCTTTTTTTTTTTTTTAAATTTTTGTCCCTTTTTCAAAGGAGTTACGATATGGAGTTGCAACTCCTATTCAAATTTATCATGCAGCCCGGCCGATTTATTCTGACTGAAATCGTGCAAATTCGACCTTTGTTAATCGGTCAATAATTGTACTAATTCTTCAATTAATGACTTTCGAAGTCAACTGCTGACCTAGTGAGAAACTACTGCTGATTATATCAGTTCACTTTTTTCACACTGTATTGTCAGTGGCTTTAATAAGTTTCTTTCTGCTCTAACAAAGTGTATCTATATAATTATCTATTATTCGTATTGTTTGAAAATCTTATAAATGTTCAGTGATTCAGCTTGAGAAAAAGCAAACAGAATTTTTTTCGAATTATTCCTAAGATTCTGAACTAATTTTTAAATTTCCTACACTTGAGTGCATTGTTCTTCTAATGATCAATCGTTTCCGCACAAAAAAAAATTTATAGTTTCTTATCGAAAGGTTTGAAAACCTCGTGGTCGAAAAAAATTCGAACCCATCCGCGATCTTAATGACGAGATAAAGAAGTATTCAAATAGTGTCTATATATGTTTTTTTTTCAATCTTTATGAAGTTATTGGTCGTAGGTACAAGAGAAAAAGTGGTATTGTTAATTTAAAATAAAAAAAAAAACACGAGAATTGCAGTTTTTTACATTCAATTAGATGATTAAGCAATTAAAGATGAAAAATGTGCACTTCATTAAATTCATCTGATAAATTCAGGAAAAAAACATCGAACAGCACAGTATTCCATAAAGTTTAAAAAAAAAAAAACTTTAATAGACCACGAGGATGTAAGAAGGCCATTTTATTATTCCATACATATATAAGATACGAAAAATTCCATGCCTTTCTAAAACGCTTCGCGCTCTCGGCCATAACGATCGCTTCGTATCCCATTCTAATATAAATATACGGCGAAGCTAGTAAAAAGAAACGAGCAATCGACTCCGTGGACATTAATAAAAATGTCGGAGGGGGATGGGGTCACATGGGTGCAGGGGAGGGGGGTTATGTAAAAATGTTCTCTTTCAACGCGGCTGGCAAAAAGGCCAGAGGCGCAGTCTCGCGCGCGCGCGCGCGAGAGAGAGAGAGAGAGAGAGAGAAAAGACTCCGCCAGTAGATGGTGCAGTACATACATACATATAGCAATATATGTATATTAGGAGAAAAAGAAGGAACGAGTCCCATCCCGCCCCCGTTTTCTCGCTTGATTCCCCTCCAATTTCATAACCAGCCGTCCCCGCCCTCTATCTCCTCCCCCCCCCATCTCTGCCAGTCCTACGCTAACGGTAACAAAAATGTGTAGCGAGACGAGGACTGGAAATTCGCTCGTTTTTGAATATCCTCGAGGATGGAGGACGACGGCGACGTCGGAGTGAGAGAGAGGAGGGGGGAGGGTGGATGAACGAATTTCCCGCGCGGGCAGCGATCCAACTTGCTTTTTTTTTGTTGTTTTTTTTTTTTTTTTTTTATTATGTCGGCGGAGAGGAGAGCATTCGCAATTGTCTGTGTCGCTGCTTTTCTCGTCCAGATGAGCATTCCATGTACTCGTTCCGCGCGCGGTGTATACGTAAAGAGCAGAAACGAATAAAACGCGGAATACTGTGAAGCGAATGAAGTGTGCATGTATGTATATATGTATATGTATGTATATATATATATATATATATATATATATATATATATATATATATATATATAGTTGCGGCATTCTTTGTCAAACCAGACACCCTCTGCACAATTTACTTTTGGGAATAAATAGTTCCCGTTCGAGGGCTTACAATTTTTCACGCTCTCTTTGTACATTGAAATGTCGCGCGGTATTTTTAACGAATTCAAAATGGCGGCTAAAAGTCACCAGGATGAAAAATTTCGAAAAATAAACTATTTAATCCTCATCAAAATGTAGAATGTGCAGTGGAAAATGGCAGGCTCGTCGTTTTCTGCGATAAGTTGATTAATTCACACGCCGCAGATCGAAAAAACCATTTGTAGAATATGGACGTTGGTGTGGTATGTATGCTTTTTAGGTTGTGCTGAATTAAGATTCCCACTGGCATTCTCTTCTACCGTGTCGGAAATTTCGGGTATTTGTAAAAAAAAAAAAAAAAAAAAAAAATACTCAAAGGAAAATCGACTTTGGCAAATTTTGGAAATCAAATTATAATGGGCGGCCCATCTCGCGCATGAAATTCAAGTAGATTTTTATACAGATATACGCTTCCATAATAACTCAATAATCAACGTTCTTTAGATTGCCGACGAATCGGCATCGCATGTCTCCTTAAGAAGAATCGATCGACATCGCGCATAAATTCGCACGCGCGCGGATCGAAGCGACACTTCGAGCGCCCGTCCTCTTTAGATACGCTTTTTTTGCGCCGCCGTCGCCGTTATCGTCGGCGCGAGAAAAGGTCGGCGGCGCCCACGCGTAAAAGCTTTATACGCGCGGGCGACCTGTGCGCCCGCCTATAATATATACATATATGCGCCGCAGGCAGGAGCACGACTCCCGCCACCTCCTCCCCCCCCCCGACCCTCTCCATCTATCTCCGGAGGCGGGAGATACCGCGCGTATATCGGTAATTACTGATGCTGGATCGGCCAGCACCGTCGCCGCCTATCACCTGTCCCTGTGCCCCCGCCTCGCCAGCCCGGCCTTTGCCGAGTACCGAGAGCAGATAGGCGCAATTATGCCGAGCGGACGTGGGCTCACTATATATATATATATATATATATATATATATATATATATATATATATATATATATGTATATGGCTTATACGTCGATCGTCGACCCGAGAGATTGGTGAGGCATTACATTATCGACATGATTCTGTCAAAGTGCGTCTATTATATTTATCATCCCGTGTGTCTATTTCTGTCTCATGGTCGTGTGCGTTACCTATATACATGCGTCTAGGTAAATAAACGAAGATCTCTCTCTCTCTCTCTCTCTCTCTCTCTCTCTCTCTCTCTCTCTCTCTCTCTCGCTCTCTAAATAAAGCATCTAATGCAGAGCACGCTCTTCCGCGTGTACTCGACTACCTATCCCCTTTGTTCTTACACACCTCGACGTCCAGGTCAATTTGAAACTTGACACATATTACGGGATTGCGAGACATTCGTGTTGCGCATTCGGGATTGAGAATACGCGACCGCGTCTCGAACTGTCGTCAAAAATCCGAACCGAGCAGGCTTCTCATAAAGAAGCTCGGCGAGAATTCACCACGTGTTAGCCGCTTACGCGCTTAATTATTGTGTAGCTGATAATGGACCTAGAGCCCCGAGTGGACGTGGCAGTCCCATTGGACGGCCGGGGAGGGGGGCGGGCGGCAGATTACATCGAACCGGCAATCGACGAATACGTCGACATCTCATCTACCGAATTTCGGAACTCTCGCGCCTGCTCAACACGAAATCTCCTTTTCTTTGTTACTTTTAAGCATGCATCATTTAATCGTTCTTTTAATAAGCAATTTCTATCTTAACTCTCGCGTTCTCTTCAGCTCGTGTTTATTTTGTTTGTCATTGTTCCTAATATCTCAAATTTTCTGCTCTTCTTATATCATTTTTCTGTCCCGCTGTCCTTTCGTCGCCACGTCTATTTCTTACTGCATCGTCACGTTTATAATAGAGATATAAGTTTTAATTCAAGATAATTATACTTTATTCAGTAATATTTTAGTCATATTACACTTCATGATTGTGTACAACGTAATGTGCAAAGAATCAAAATTTATTATCTGTTTACCTCTCTATATCTCTCCATCTCTCCTTAATTCCAGCCTGACACGGTTTCGGCAATGCAGAGACATTAATTTTCAGTCGAGGAAGTTCTAATGCGACTTGTACACGCATTATTATACAGTTAGTCTGCTCTGTACTTCGTTGATAAGGACAAGCGTTCGAGGGATGTCGTCTTATTATTATTCGAGAGATGACGTTATGATTAAGCTTCTGGGCTCCTGACCCAGGTGTTGATTGTGCATTCACCGATTCTGCAGGATGTAACTGTAGTCCAGTAGAAATTTCCGTACTCTGGATATTTCCAAAGATGAAACATAAAGTTATACAGGAAAAAGTGGCCAATATAATGGTTAAAACATGGAAGTGAAAAGTACTGGAGATTTGAAGTGTCGATAAATAATGGCCTAGGAGGAAATTGAGAATATTTTTAACTCAAATAAATCCCACAAACGAAAAGCAATAAGAAAAATTTTAATACTGAATCATTAGCCAATAACTGAATAAAAACTATCAATTGTTTAGTCGTCTTTCTACATCGGGCATGAATGACCAATGAAGGAGAATTGAATTCCTAATGACTTTTTTAATTGTCATAGAAGAAAATATCAAACAATGTATTGTTATAGGATAAGATTATCGTTAAGTTAAACATAAAACTAGACAAATCTCGGTCTAAAAATTCTCACAATATTTCCTTGGAACAGATGCAATTTATGGTGTGCAACTTATACAGATGCAATTTATGCAATTTTTTTGATGATTAGGCGAAAAAATATTTCCCATAAAAAATCAATTGGGATCTATATTCGATGTGCGTCGTGTTTCGTTTAAAGTGTTCATTTCCCTACAGACAATTAAAATACTATAACCTTATAGAAAAATCGAGCCCATTGCGTATTAGAACTTTAAATTGTTTTATGGCATAAATACGTAATAGTACGACATAAATGGCATAAATGTATTAGTTAAACGCGCGTAGGCGTATATATATATATATATATATATATAAGTTTTTTTATCCTCAAATATTTCGTGCAAAATTGACATAGTTCGTAAATTACAGATCGAACTTTGTGTAATTATCATTTACCGAAATTGAAACTCGGTCGGGGCAATGGGACTGATTTGAATACCTCTCGCGCTAATTAAAATTGCGCATAATTTAATTAAACTTTATACTTCAGAGCGGTATATAGAACGAAACAAATTTATGAACGTGTTCGTATAACTATATATATATATATATATATATATATATATATATATATATATATATATATATATTATGTATGTACACACATATATATTAATGTGTGCAGAAATCAATCAAACCATTAACTTATTTTAATACTGGATTGTTTATCATATAAAAAAAAGTTTAAGGAATTACAAGGATATATAGACTTTTATTTCAGCTCGAATGCTACCTCAATTCCATTCGATATTGCAACGTATTTTTTTAAACACTTATATATATATATATATATATATATATATATATATATATATATTTATATATATACACGTATTGAATGTTCCCGCCGTAGCATAAACGGACCACGATACTTAATCGGCTTCATAATGACAAATTCTGTGTCAAAAATATCAGTGATATTCTTCTTAAATGAAAAGAGACAGTATACCTAGTGTTTCCAAGAAACAGAGAGTTTGGACGACAGATTTTATACAACGGATGTACTACTGTTAAAAATAAAACATCTCATCGTGCCTAATATTTTCTCAGTCTGTATACAAGGAAAAACTTTGAATGCGGTTTACTTAAAACCACATTTCTTTTCTCTTACGCCCCCTTGTGGTAATCTTGGAAACCGCGGAACTAAAACTCGAGTGCACTCATCACGGATATATTGTTGTAACTTGGAACAAAAACTCGAAGAAACATTATGGTCTGATTATTTATGTACAGACGTTCGCCAGCTCGCTGATCTGCCATTGTAATCAATAATTCATGTTCTTGTCAGAATACCAGCCGCGCTGAATCTATACTTTCTTCAGTACTTGCAAATTGTACGTGACTGCGTAAAGATAACTTTGACATTAAAAAGGTAAGTTTTTTTTCGAACTCCTTCCGTCTTGGAAGAATCAACTTATAGACAAATGGTAAGGAAAAATACAATTGTTCTCTATCTCAAGAATACGTAAGTACTTTTTCAAACTTCTCTAGAAAACGTCTGTCGAAATTAAAAAAAAAAAAAACATCAATATTTCAGTCTTTTTTATATAATCGTTTTGAAACCTTTTGGATTAAGTTTCCTAACGTTTTTCACAGACTTTTGCTTTGACAACAGATTGAAAAAAAAATGAGAAACATAATGTTACATTTTTACATTTTATTTTTTCTATAATGAGTATCTCATTTTAAAAGCTTTGATTGAATAGCTTTAAAATAATTAGAATTTTTATGTTGCAAATCAGTCTCGCAACTCGTGCAACTTTTTTGAAATAATAACTTTTTTTTGAGGCAACCAATTTGTTGCTACTATATATATACACTCATGCCACATTTGGTACAGAAAATAATCGTTTATTAATATATTTCAAGAATATATTTACAACGAACTTTAGAAAAAATTAAATGGATTTTTATATACTATAGGAATAACAATAAAATTCTTATAGATTACTTAATTTTTGACTGCACAAAATCATGATGAAATTATTTTCATTTTGTCATAGTAGAATTAAATAAGTACTAAGATAGTTACTAATTGTTTTATAATCGCAGTTTATTACGACATAAATAAATACTATTCAATTATGATAATAATTTTTCGGAATATGTGGTATTGATAAATGGTGAAGTAGTATTTCATCATTACTTTTTGTTTAATGAAAGTTTATTGGATAAAACAATTTCAAGGGATCCGATTTATAAAAAAAAATATCGCCAGTTGAAAAGGCCAATATAAAAGTATATATATATATATATATCTTTACCCTATAAAAGAACTTTACACAGTAATTTTAACGATCCTCAAAAGTTACTTGGCAAACCGTCGGCCGGGTTACAAGCGGGTAGCTTTAGCAATAAAAATATAATTTTATATCGCACAATTTCGCGTGCAGCTCATAAAAAGTTCGCCACGTTTCAAATATTAAAAATCCAGAGAGAGAGAGAGACGTAAAAAAGAAGTAGAAGTCATGAAAATCTACACACTGCGTTACATAAATGGAAATTATGTATGAATTCGAAGAAGAAATTCATCTTATGAATGACGAAAGAGGCGACCTTGACCCTTAAGCAGGAAAGCAAGAGCTATGATACAAGTATAAGTCAATTTGAGAATAATTATAGACTTCTGACGAAGAAACTTACGATAAGCAATTCTAAATCGGTAATTTATTTGTTAGAAAAATTGTTCCAGCAGTCCAGCGAATTAAATATACATACGAAAGATGTATACATACGGTTTAAATATACATACGAAAAAAAAGAACAAAAAACCATTGGATCGTGTCGCGCCTGCTCTCGCGTTCGTATATAACGAAAAACTGAAAGCGATACATATATAGAACAAGGCTGGTGTTTCTGCTATATATATATATATACATATAGTAAACAACGAGATGTCAAAGGCTCTTGCGACCCATTGCACATACGGAAATATCCCAAACGCGAGATGATACTCAGAAAGCTAAGAAGAAAAAAAAACAAATGTCATCTCCGTGGTAGTTCCTAAAAGCGTAAAAACAGAAGAAAAAAATGGCACACACAAAGTGCAAGGACGGAGGTCAATTGTACGATTGGTATATGCAAATTAGTGTCTTGTGGGGACGCCGATGCTTGTTGGAGGGGTAGAGAGAAAGACAGGGAGGGAGGGAGAGAGAGAGAGAGAGAGAGAGAGAGAGAGAGAGAGAGAGAGAGAAAAGAGTCAGCTCTACACAGAAAAAAGAGGAGAGGCCGGCAAGAAAAGCTGTGAGGGTATTGTGCTGAAATTGGGCTACGCGTTGATATTACCGATGGGGAATGCGGGTGGCTAATCAACGGTGCGAACTTTCACTCACTCTCTCCTCTCTCTCTCTCACACACTCTCTCTCTCTCTCTCTCTCTCTCTCTCTCTCTCTCTCTCTCTCTCTCTCTCTCTCTGACTCTGAAGCGCGCCCGTAATGCGCCATTGTAATCCTCCCTCGTCCCCCCCTCTCCCTTCCGCCCAGAAGCGCAGTTATGTACACGACCTCGTTTTCGCCTCATTTTCACCGCGTCGCGCGGGCGTCGCGCGCTCATATAATAATGCAACGAGCTCCTCGCTGGCGCTGCGACGCTGCGCGCACCTTTGCCGCGGATTTAACGAGCGCTCCGGGCGACCGAAATTCTTTCCCAACTCTCTCTCTCTCTCTCTCTCTCTCTCTCTCTTTATTTCTCTCCCACCTCTGTATAATCAAGAGCATTTATTTTTATTATAAACATTTACAGTTCAGGCATTGCAGTGCGCGTGTCAGATCTAATTAACGGTAAAACAGCAACGATTGGGTTCGTCTCTCTCTCTCTCTTTCTCTCTCTAGATAGTAAGTCGTAGCACCATGTGCTACGAATCCACCAACTCCTCTGTCTCGGCGCTGCTCTTCTTCTTATGTATTCTCGCTCTTTGCTAATTATACACGTTATCAGCTGTCATTTCCTCGATCGATGTCGCGACTATTTCATGGAATCCTGAAATTGATTTGAATTCTCGCCAAGCGCACGAAGCGAATTTCACGGAAAACCAAGAATGTGATCGTTTTTCATCCATTCGGATGGGACCGCGGCTGAACCGGTGCCCGAGGCGTTCAGCATAAATCGTCTTGGGATCGAGCCGGATCGTTATGAATCGCCTAAGTGGCTAATTATGCATGAGGTTGAAAAATTACGTAAGCTGACCGGCCTATAGAGCTGAGAGGCTCTTGAGCTTCGTGCTCAGTAGCGCGTGCGCACAGATATCGGCACCGCTGACGGTTTGAATCCGATTTGTCGGCTAAAAAATCGCTATGACGATCTCACCTTATTTCGATCCCATCGTTTGTTTCCAACTTAGTCTTAAGTCACCCTGGGTATTATACGTTTTTTTTAGAAGTGGTATTCTATTTTCTGTTAAAGCGGAAGTAACGTATTGTTCATGCACATGTAATAGTGTACCTGCATCTATCTATCAAGAATTTATCTGTAATCTCGCTATCGTTCTTTGTGGGTTTGGCACCGTTTAGCCCTGGCGTTGACTAGTTTTCCGTAGTTAATAATATGTATCGGGTGAAAAAAGGATTTTCTTTGATTATATTTTGACCAACAGAATGAAAATCATCAGGCTTTCTTTTACTTAAACAAGATATAATATTGTGTAAAGAATTATAAAAAGAGTCAACATTTTTAGGTAATACAATTTTTTTGTCGGAAAACATATAGACAATTTTAAAGCTTAACTAATCATTTTAAATAACTTGATGATTTGCATGCACACAATTTGCATTCACAATAAGAGAGATGAAACTTTCTGGTTAAAAATACTGAGTTATGAAATAAAATTTGAGTTTTCATTATTAAAAATGATTAGCTAACGTTGAAATACGAATTATTCTATAGATCAAAATGTATATGTGAAAAGTCTTTTTTTATAAAAGGGCATCATTATTACAATCTATATATATATATATATATATATATATATATATATATATATATATATATATTGTGATTGTGATTTGCGAAATTTACAATTCTTCACAAGCTTTTTCAGAAACTTAAAGCGTCCATAATAAAATACGCCATAAACAAATATAATGCGCTCA
Source organism: Sycobia sp. Sy_11 (assembly GCA_018907035.1). Classification (NCBI taxonomy): domain Eukaryota; kingdom Metazoa; phylum Arthropoda; class Insecta; order Hymenoptera; family Epichrysomallidae; genus Sycobia; species Sycobia sp. Sy_11. The sequence continues at coordinate 131,486 of JACCIC010000316.1, read as the reverse complement.
ACCTGAATTTCCTTATTCTGTAAAACCTATAATATAGATTGTAAATGAACTTACGTAACATGGAAGACACTTAGAGCGAAGTAATCAAGACTCTAACTCACCTGTAAAATAAACGAAACACACAATTAGTCTATCACATATGGTATATATATAATATAGGTGTTACATAATACATAATTATTATTGTGCATAAAGTTGAAATTTGGTATACGATATAAGTATAACAGCATTTACATCTTGGGTCATTATAATTAAATTGTCCTCGTCGCATTTATAGGTACGAATATTAAAAAGGTGCAATGATTTATATATATATATAGGATGACCAATTGATATATATTAATTCTTTCATATAATTAACCTATAATACTACTAAAAAGAAGAAGATGAGAAAGAGAGAGAGAGAGAGAGAGAGAGAGAGAGAGAGAGAGAGAGATAGAAGGAGGAAACGCAGTTTCTTCCATGCACAATGGCAGACAGAATGAATAATCCGCGCTCCTATCGCTTTCCGTTAGCTCAAAACTCTCTGTTTCGTCCCTATTTGCCTCACCGTTACAAACTTCATTATCGATTCCCGTATCATTGCTTTAATTAAGAAATTTCGCGCAAAGAGGGCGACGACGAGCATTCGTACGGGTGAATTCCAAATTTCAGCAAAGTCGCTCCAATTAAGCAATCCTTCAAGTTAATCTAGCGTATAGTAATATAGGAATCGTTAAATCGGAGATAAAAAAAAAAACAAATTAAAAAATTTAAAAACACGAATAAGGCAGCGCAATGAAAATTTCCGTAATTTCATTTGAGGCAGACTTGACGATGATTTGATTTGATACTATATTCATGATGCCGTTTACTTTGCAATATTCTTAATTTTTTGTATTCTACTGTGTAGTAGTTTTACTGCAAATTAAAACAATTAATTCTTTAAGCATTTCCAGCATTAAAACAATCTGAAAAAAAGCAGCAGTTAGAAACAAAATCATAATATTACGTTAGATACTGCTAATTGACAATTCGGAAGAGCTTTTTGGATTTTTACTACACCTCGCAGAAAGATAATAAATCGAGAATATTTTTAAGACGGCTTGTTCAGAAGACACAATGTTGTTATTTGGCCATACTCCCATAAAGCTGCCACTCGCCTTCGCCTCTAAATAATTTTTATCATCGAGCCCGATAATCACCCTAGGACCGATAATCATCGTCGGTTTTATCCCCGAAAGTTACCACTGCTGTTCGCGTCAATTAGCGAAGGAATTACGATTGTTCGCTCATTCTATATTCGGAGAAGCAACGGGGTAAAAACCTGACGAAGCGGCTGTAACGTTTCAAGAGCCTCCCCCCTCCCCCTCTTGCTCGCCACCCTACTAGCCTTAATCGGAACTCGTTCGTTTTTCGGCTTCTCGTTCTTACCCGATTAAGGAAACCGGCGAGTGTTACTAATAAGCATAATTCCCCGAGGAATTAAGCGGCTTCTGAAAGGGGCGGCAAATTTAGAAGGGGAGTCGATGAAGTGCTTGCGGCTTTCACATTTTCGTTTGTTTGTATACGAAATTTGGTATATCGTGTCTTGCTCTCTCTCTATCTCTCTCTCTCTCTCTCTCTCTCTCTCTCAACATTAAGTACCATTGTATTTTCAGCGTTCGATACTTGAGTTCGATTTCACTCTAATTCAATGATTGGGCGCGCACGAAATAGCTACGTTAATTATGCTTCATTAGACGTGTGTGTATACATGTACATATATATATATATACACATACATAAACTCAAACAGTATTAGTATTATGTACGTATCAGCAGCGCAATTCGCGTATTAGTTTTTTCAATTTCGCTAAAAACGCCGAACAGCACTTCGACGTCATTGTGTGCGCGCGCCCGCGCCCACGTGTGCGTAATAAATTTCAAGCTCTTCATAGAACGCGCGCGCGTTATTTTCCGCTTTATACTTTCGCCTCCTATCGTAATTTAAATTTCGCTTTTAAACCTGCATTTTGACGGAATATCTTGACTTTTTTTTTCAATCCGCACGAATGCAGAAATGCCTCTACTGTGCAGAGAATTTTTTATTTACTTTTTCATTTATTTATTTATTTATTTATTTATTTATTTATGCGTCACTCGTTATCTTTTACAAAAGCGTGATATGGAAGTATGCATACATGCATAGAGGAATACTGGCGGAAAATGAAATATGAGAGAAGAGCAGTCGTTCATTGCAAGCGGGATTGTGCCGTAAAATTAAAGCGCGAAAGATTAAAGGAATGATATTCGAAATAATTATTTTGCAGCATCATTTAATATTCTCAATATTCGTTCCGAGCGTACGGCTGCAGCTAAAGGTAGCCAGCTCTCTTACGATTATGCGCGCCAATCGATTCATTATTATTAAAATGCAAAATTTGCCGACATTGAGCGAAAGTAATGAATTAACCCGCGAGAATCGTGGGTTGTATTAAGCAGTAACTATTCCCAGTCACTGGACGGATTCGAGGACGAATCGGTGCAACAACGACGCTAAATTCTGCGAAGATGAACAAAAAAAAAAATGCTTTCACACCACAGCAACGCGCCCCTATTAACAACTACAGCATCAAATTTGGTCGACTTGTGCCTGGGAACTACCGCGATGTCCACTGTATCGTCCACTGATCTCCCCTCCCCCGTCGCGAAATACCTTTTTGTTTCCATACTTGAAGCAGTCACTCGCCGAATCGAAATTTTAGACGAATTTAGGAGGCCTTGCATTCCCAACCTCGAGAAAACACATTTTTCGGACGGGCCAAAGCAGTTGGAACATCGCTCGATCACATTGCAATACATCGCCAATTTTCTGAAGAAATTTCTTCTTTTTTCATTGGCTAAGTACTCGTGTGCCTAGGTTCTCGTATCTGACCGAATGATATTTAGAATAGAGTTAGAGAATACAAGTAAAGATTCATAAAAACACGTGATATTAGATTCGGTTTATTAACAAAATAGAAAAACATTGCAAGTCCCGAGCCGGACGATAGCGACAAAAATTTTAATTTGTAACTTTTCCATATTGTTATGATTAAAGTGACTGCTAAATGGTAGCAATAAACGACTAATATATATAGATAAACTGAAGTATTACATTTTTTTACCGAATTTTGCCAGAAAATTCCAACGGTAATGAAAAGCTTCGTGCACATAACTTTCATCAAAACCTCTGATAATTATAATATAAATAATTTATAAATTACTAATAGAATTGTAAATAATTGTGAATTGTGAAAAATTGTTTAGTTCTATAAGCCACACGATGGGCTTATCAATAACAGAATAGAGGCGGCTTATTCTTAGACATTGCGGTTTGAAATGAAATTGATGCACAGTTCGTTTATAATTTGTAATGAAAAAAATTCTCCCGTCTGCAAAATTTTGCAGGACCAAAGGCAGATTTATAGATTTACGTCAAGTATAAGAATTATAAGTTTGGAAAAGAATTAATCTTTCGTGCATGGCATCTCTTCAAAAATCTAAATTTCTATCCAAAAAAATTCCTTTGCAAATTTTTTTGCAGAGTATAAAATGTCGAAAGTTGTCGAAGATTACGGACGAAGAAATTTCATTCTCATCATTTTTTTCATTCTTGAACAACAGCCTCGTCAACGTTGTAATAACTCAGATATTCAATGATATGAAAATAGTGAATATTGACAAAAAAAATTTATGTACAAATGCTTGCGCTTTTGATTATCCAACCTTCATATCGGCTCGATCGTACAGACGATGTAATGATGTATGCTTTTACACGATTTCGAAAAAAAATTTTAAAAATATATGTCATAAATAAGTTTATTATTTTTAAGCGCTTTTGCGGGTAAAATACCAGTACAAGATAATATTTTGAATTGTTCGTCGCTTATCTCGATTTAATTTCCCACTACCATAAATTTATATATACACACACAGACGCAGAAACGGTAATTTTAGCGTAAAAAAGAAGATGAAGCTTATTTGTCACATAAATCGATGCGTTTAATAAGTTTCATGCCAATTAGCTCATCGGCCTTAATAAGCTTCGAGCGAAGCCAAGAAAAAGGAGATAAAAGAATGGCGGAGGGGGAATCCCGTCGAAAGCCCTCCATCCTCGGCGATCTAATAAATCTCAATCAAAAGTATTTAATCGAAAGAAAAATTGGCCAGGGCGCCTCGTTCTAACGTAGAACTGGCAATGTTGTAGGCAGAGAGAGAGAGAGAGAGAGAGAGAGAGAGAGAGCGCGATTGGCTCAATAATTAAGATCGGATCGGACGGACGGAGCCGAGGGTGGGCGCGGAAGGAAGGAGCGGCGACAATGGAAGTTCGAGCAAATGCAGGGGAGAAGGTTGGAGACCGAGCGCGAGCGAACGAAAGATAAAGCAACGGATGGCGGGGAGTGTTAAAGAATCGTATATAAAAAGCGAAAGTGAGCGAGACGCCGCGAGAAGGCTCTCGACTCCCCGTGTCTCCCTTTATCCCCAGCGCACCGACCCCTCTCGGGACAGGGTCATTTGTCTTTTAGCGTCCCTACTACGCGTCTTTACCCTTCTCCCCCCCCCCTCGCTCCACCTCTTACACCGCACCACGAGAGCCGAACAAATCGACCAACGCGCTATAGGTGGGAAATGAAAAATCACGCGAGGAGGGGGCGGGAGTGGCGGCCCACTAGCGCAAGTTGTTGCTACGCGCGTACTTCCTATCTCCGAGGATGTCCACATATATATATATATATATATATATATATATATATATATATATATATTTATTGATATATACACGCTGATATAAACATGGAGTGATCGCATTATAACGAGAATTTCTCCGATACGTATCACACGGGGTGGAGGGGGTAAGAGAGACGGGTGGCAAGCAGCCGACCGCAAGCTGTCGCAAGAGGACGGTTTGAAGAGGTTATTCGAATAAAGAGAAGGGGCGTGCATACGCTCGAATTTTCGAAAGTTCGGAGTGTTAGAGCATAAGAGAGAGAGAGAGAGAGAGAGAGAGAGAGAGAGGGCGATATGGAGCGAAACCGCCGACGACTAAGTTAACGACAAAACCGGAGGAGTGATGGAAGTGATGGGACTTCGATATTATATATATATATATATATATATATATATATATATATATATATATATAATGTAGGGAAACATCGCTACTAATCTGCGAAGGTAGAAGGATGAGGAAGATTTCGAGGAAGAGCTCGAGCTTTCAATCACAAAGACAATCCGGTTGCTCTGGGAATTTCTGATAAAGATTTTATTTCGGTTATTTAGTCGAAACAGCCTTCAGCCTCCGAATATCTACTTTCAAATGACTTATAATTTCAAATATTATACAGACTATATACAATGACACATGCAGAAAATTAAACGTATAGTATTCTTGACTAATTGTTAAAAGCGCATAACAATCGCGAAGATGCTTTAAAATGATGCTTTAATATCTTTCAAAAAAAAGTCCTCGCAATATACGTATATACATTTCATGATATTCGTGCTATTAAACTAATAATAAACTATTTTTTTTTCTTATGAATTCGGCACGTTTCAAGGCTTCTGCGAATTTCACGAGGGACGATCGTTGCGAAGTGGGGGAAGTACGATGGTTGGCGTAGGGTCTTCGGTGTTAACCACTCATTGGTTGGAGCAAACCGTCGCAGATCGCCTGAGTTGTGCGCGAAATGAACTGCTAGAAAAAGATCTAATTGAATTAATGAATTCGGCTCAGTGTCACCGATTTAATCAAACTTGCGTTTCTTTTTATACATCGCTTCAATTGCTGACACGTGGGGCAAATATTCCACAACATATATCATCCATATATACTAGAGGCAACGTATCGAGTTTCTTTTCTGCAACAGCTGAGCTATAATCACTCAAAGTTTGCGAAAAATCACTGGATACCACTTCAATATGTACGAGTGTAGAGTACGAAAAATAGATAAGAAAAAATATCGACAACCATGGACACGGGCTTAACTATGTACAAATACGTTTACGTGTCAGTATGGCTTATCAGGTATATATATATATATATATATATATATATATATATATATATATATACATCGTTTAATTGAATAGAATGAAAATATTCACAATAAAAACCACACTGGTCTGAAGATAAATACGGGCGTATGATGAATGATTTATTGTTTAACTGAATACCTATAATCTAATATGGAAATCTCCGGAATAAAAGTTTATTGTACTTCATCTACTTTATTGCGTTATACTGTAGTAATCTATATAATATTAAAGATGAGCTACAACAAAAGTTTGTAATTCCCAGCTCAAATTTATTATTATAATGTGAACAGTACGCGAGCACTTGTAACTTATTCTTCGAATGATTATCGCGGAAAATCGCAATAAAAGTTGCGCGTATAAAAAAAAAAAAAAAAAAACAAAGGCGAAAGCGACGAACCGAGATGGATGGGTGATCGAATGGAGAGAAAAAAGGATGGCGAAGGGGGAGGAAGTTCTCGTGTTAAACAAAGAAGCAATGTATGGCGACAAAAAGCAGGCTCCCAATGTGCGCATCCCTCGCCTGTATGCCAAGCATATATACATCTATGTATTCCGCGCTTGCGAAGGCGTACAGCCTATAAACCCGAGTGCCAGAGACCGAATGAATGTGTGTGTGTGTGTGTGTGTCCGTGTGTGTCCGTCTGTGTGTGTGTAGTAGTCGCTGTACACTGTTGCAGCGAGCCGCTAACGAATTTTCCAGCCAGCACAGGGCTAATAAAAAGCGCTGAATCTGCGCGCCGGTCGAGATACGCTCCCCGCTCCCACTTCCCGTTATCACGGTTCAGCCGATTCAGCTCTCTGGCCTATCTACGCGGCTCTGCGCGCTCTCTCTCTCTCTCTCTCTCTCTCTCTCTCTCTCTATATATATATATATATATATATATATATATATATATATATATACACGCACGCATTACGCACTTCCCGCATACGCATGTGGGTGGCGCGGCGGGGTCGTGGAAAAGTCCCTTTTGATGCCGCACGCATGGTCCAACGAAGAGATGCTACGGCGAGTTTTATTCGTTCAGCATTGGAAATCCGGCAACGGATAATAATTGTTTCTGACACATTTATTTAGCGCTCATTGAGTTTCTGTTAATTAGTCGTGTAAATTATGAAATGCTAAAGAAGTGGGTGAGGGGAGGGGGTTTCGTCTCAAATTCGTCGAAAATATAACTAAAGTTACCTTCAGTATGATGAGTATATATATATACTAAAATAATTTGACAAGCAACAAGTAAAAAATCTAAAGTTAAGAAAAAAATCTAAGTCTATATAGAGACAGAAGTATGTAGTCCATAATTTCTATAATCACTGATTTAAAAAGTTCGATTATGATACATTCATTGTTTGTATGATAATTGAAAATTCTTCAAAAAAAAAAAAAAAATTAAATTCCGTTCACTTATATTTTAAATGCAAATTATATTTTTTATCACTTTCAGTTATTAAGCACTTCATTAATTACAACGTTGATTCCTTACTGCAATATTTAAATTTATGTGTGCTTGTGTATGTGTGTCAGATATTTTCATCGAGATGCTTGGGGTACCAACTTCCGTTCTCACTTCATCCGCGCTTTTTCCTTGATTCATATTTATTTCGATCTTCAACCCGTGCCTGCCTCATCCTCCACCTACTTCTTTTGATCAGTTGGAAGGGGGCACGGAGAAATTATTCGGAAAAACCGTGTGCTCGTGCTCTCTTTCTTTCCTTCAGCCCCCCTCCCCATTCTCTTTTGCCTTATATTTATAACTTGTAGAAAGACAGAGAGGAGAGAAAGAGTGAGAGAGAGAGAGAGAGAGAGAGAGAGAGAGAGAGAGAGACAGAGCCAGGGAGAAGCTCGTCGATAAGGCATTGTTCGCTATCGCAAAAATTCCTTCATATATACTATACCGTCGAAAGGGAACTCTCAGCACCGGCTCGCGCGCTCCGTGCATAAAGAATGAAATGGTTTTTCTCATATTTTGTGCCCTTATACTTTTCCCATTGCGAGATTTTCCTGGGAATAGATTCTCTCCTTTTTAACCAATACGGACTTTTTTAGATTTTTTTTAACTTTTTCTTTGGATTGTGTGCTGTGTCTTTTTGTATCTCTCTTTTTTTAGCAACGAGTGCTTTAATATCGCAAGTATGTATGTGAATTCGTATATATATATATATATATATATATATATATATATACGAATTTACGCACACATATACGTAAATGAAAAAAAAAATTTTTTAATTAAAAGTTGATTTTAAATTCAAATTTTCATCCCGCTCTTGAAGTGGCTTTTACTTGCCCTGCACAAACGTTACGCGGCGAATAAACGCCTCTTCATCTTCTCTATTCAGCGAGAAGCAATAATTAACTGGGATTAAGCTTTTTCTGATTTGCATCCGAGTGTTATTAATAAATTAAAAAATACCACGTGTGTATACCAGTTACGGTGTGCCCGCATTTTTTCTATGAAAATCCCTTTGAAGTGAGCCTGTGCCTCTTTTTCATTCAACATTATTAATACTATTATTATACCAGTTTCCTTTATCAATATTGTATAGAAAGATTTTTTTGCCTTTTTCGTATGCATCCCAAGCCATTCTTTATTCATTCAGCCATTATACAAAAAGTGCTACTCCATTGTTGTATTACAACAATACATCACAGTAGGTCGGTCATCATATTAAATTTATGAAACACGATCATTTCTCTTTGATTAGTAATAGAGAATTATACATGCTTATTTCCCTGTATATGTAAAGCAGTTAATATTTTGAACGATAGTAGACCAAGAACTATTAATTCATAGTCATTCATTTGGAGTCCCGTTAATCTTCTAGTTGCCTTCTAGTTCACGCCCATCCATTAGTTGGTGAAAATTTTAAAAGTGTGGTATACAATTCAACAAATATTTAACATGTTGTATATCATGCTTCATTCATAAAAAATATCTAATTTCGAATCATTTACTATTCAGTGTTACGTATGACGGCACTTCTTTTACACTTCTACCGACAAGATGTAATCGAAAAGTAAACTTAGTTTATAATTTTATCAAAAAATAAAGATTTATTTATCAATCTATATGTATGTTGTCTCTTTGAAAACAATCCTTCTCGAATATAATACATTTGCTCAACGTTTTTTTCGAATTCTCAAAGCACTTCTGACAATCCATTTTTTATACAACCTTAAACACTTTCAGCGACGCATTCTTTATCTCCAGAATCGTTGCAAATGTTTGTTCTTTTATATATAAGTCGTTTCGAATTTAAAAGCAGAAAAAGTACACAGAATAATTTAAATTCGGCGACACAATTGTAGTGTTATTGTTCAGTAAATGGATACAAACTAGCGACGATAAGTGAACAACAGATATATTATATATTGCTTTTCCACAATCCAAACTTCTTTACCATAATACTTCTAGGATATACTGCAGAACATCAAAGCAATACTTTGATGTTCTACTTCTACTACTACTTGTCTTACCTTCTTATTTGTCCTTTACTAGCTGTCTCTGACATTTCGTCGAATTTTATGCAATTTTTCTCTCAAATTTACTGGTTTTTTTCATTTGGACGACCGGCGAACTTTAATTATAAGATATCGAAACAACAAACCAATGATTGATGATTGATTGCAGTTCAGATGGTTATACGCCAAACCGTATCGTTATTTTGGCCATTCAACAGATCTAGGGCCATGTCTATACGGTGGTTTTTCTGATAAAAAAAAAAATGATCAGTTTAGGTATTAATAGAGCTATCACAAGGCTTATGCTCATAACAGTCGAAATAATGACATGTAACGAATGAATCCATATTCCAATATCGACAGTCACTTTTCTTTCCTGCCTTAACGTTTTCATCTGTTGTTGACATGTATGAAGCTCCAGTGTGAGACATCAACGTGACCGCTTCAATGGCGCTGACAAACCGTCGTTGGCAAGTTTTCAGCCTTCTTGCATTTATCATCATTAATTCAAACTCGTACGTGTCATCTTACTTTTTGTTGTATTGTAACTAACACTTGGTGTATTACGAAAATACGACTACCAATATATCGATCAAAAATAGAGCAATCAAAATGAAATGATGTTCGTTAACAATTTATATATACCGATTATATTTCTGCTATTGATCTCAAATTCATATACAGTTTGACAATACTGAAATAACTAAAGTGGTGATATGTTAAGAAGTAGCTTAAAGGTGTTGAAAGAGATTAGCTCGACAATCGATGTTATTCAAAGCCCCTAAATAGTTTCCATTAAAATATACCTGATCCAATTATAGAATTCGTCATCAAAAGTCAGTCGGATCGTTACTCCCGTGTGGACAAGAAGACGAGCAATGGTAAGGCGAAATTGGGGGAGAAACAATTTTTCTAAAGCTCATTCAACGCGTATTTATAATCCGCGGATAGAATCAAAGCATCGCGTTATAATACCGAGCAGGTGAGAAGGTGAGAACCATCGATTACGGAGAAAACGATGCTAAGAAACGGAATCATGCCCACCTCTTATCTTACTTGTGTATATATATATATATATACGTCAATAACGCCCCGAAGTTACTGTTAATGATTCTACTGATTCTACGCGTTCGAGCGCTAGAAATACAATAGATTTCGCGCACGCTAAAAGATGAAAAGCATTAGTCGACAGCTTAGGATGTCCAAGTGTTTTAGCTGAACTACAAAGTTTCTCTGTCTTGATCTTGATCTATACGTGTGTATACGAGATTGTAAATCTACTGCCATCGCCTCGTTGAAAAGCCAATATATAAAGATAATATTTATTTGGTCCTTCTATAAGAAAAGAAAACCTATAAATTCACTGCACATTTGAAATTCATTGAGTTTAACGATATTCCGATACCCCGCTCACATATATAAGTAATTGGCTTATGCCAGAATCAGCATGGTACCTGGATATATATATATATATATATATATATATATATATATATATACTTCAGTTTTAAGCAATAGTCTCCCTCATTGAAGGCAGGATTATACCAGAAGGGGGAAGAATGGTGGGTCGAGGAGGAGAGAATATCTATCCCCGGAGCGACTCTTTAGAAATTCTAATCCCGTCATTTATGTTACCTCTGAATCGAGTCAAGTACAGCCGAAGCACAATACCGGTATATATACATTATTCACCAATAGACCCGCGGGCTCCCCCCCCCACCCTTCCCGTCATTCTTCTCTCGCATTTCACGTGCCTAGGAGAGCCAAAGGCAGCTGTGGGTGTGTATATGTGTGTGGTTAAGTCTCTCACTGTGGACAAGATTTGAAAGTTCAACGACTTCCATCCTGTTCCATATATATATATATATATATATATATATATATATATATATATATATAAAGAATAACAGTTTGCGGGATTTCCCGAGTTTAGAATGAGATGAACAGAGAGAGGGAGAAGGGGGCTTTGAGAATGAAAACACGAGAGACACCAGCAATGGAAAGTCCACTGCACGCTGATGCTGTCTCTGCCGTGTTTACCGAGTCTACTCGCAAGTAATAGAGAAACGCCGCGAGGCAGTAGTAGCTCCCTCGCGAAGCGGCAGTCGAACTAGATTCTCTTTTTCTGTCCCTCTCTCTCTCTCTCTCTCTCTCTCTCTCTCTCTCTCTCCATCTCTCTCTCGATATATATATATATATATATATATATATGTGTGTGTGTGTGTGTGTGTGTAGCATATCTCATTCATCGCCAAACGACGACGCGGCGCGACGTCTGGGACAACGCCTTGGAGCGCTTATTACCTCTTTGGAGACGCGCCGTTGTCTCTTTATACGCTTATCCGGAAACTGAAAGTAGAGAGGAAGAAAGGGAGGCAGTTTCTTAGAGCCCCGCGGAGGAAACGAGATGGTTGAGGATCGGGTAGGATGGGCAAGTTTTACGCACACTGGCTTTTAATTTTATGGAGCGCTCCTATACGCTCTCGCGTTCTATGCCGAACTACATATACTCCCCCATCTACTTGCTCTGCTCGCTCTTTTCTCTCAAAGCCCCTTTAACTCCATTTTAACAGCCCCACTTTTACTCGCCTGCGCGGCGCTTTGCTCTCTCCCGTCGCCCTCCATCCACCTTTCCGCCTTTATACGCGTATTGGATTTGTCAAAATCTGTCGAACTCTTCTCTAGGTTATATATTTGAGTGTACTTTCCGTTTATAATGGGCGACGCGCGAGTTCAGGCCTGTTCTATTCGTTCAACTTAAAAAAATTTTCACTCGTAACACGCTGGTCGGAAAGTAAAAATTTGTATGGATATTCTTACTCTGTATCTCTCTCTCTCTCTCTCTCTCTCTCTCTCTATCTCTCTTCCTTCTTTCTTCCCCCTTAATGAATTTTTTTTCCCTGATAAGCCACTCTAAGAGTGTTTTTTTTTTGCAACCATTCATTCTCATGCAGATTTAAATGAGGAAGAAAACGGTTTATCTCGCATTTAAGAGTCGGGCTCTTCTTTCGCGCTCGAAGTTATAGCCTTAATTGCAGCTGTGCTAATTTCCATCTGATTAATTAAGCTCCCGCGGCTGTGGCCATCGTATGCTAAACAAAAGCACCTGGTGGTTTATAATCAACTGTAGATGCTTTTATCTGTATTATTCTTTTTCCGCTGAATTGAAGTAGATTTTCGCTTAATGCTTTAGCAGTGATATATAATATACACAGAATTGAATTTAGAGTCAGCAAAGAAATAGTTTGTCCCTGATTGTTTTAAATGGAGACTAAATATTTTTTAAACGTGTCTGGTACGAAAAAAAATGAAACACATTATAAATAATATAAAGTACATTTGGGATACAAAGAAATTTAGAATAGAAATTCCAGCATTTTTTTATGTTCTTCAAAAACAAGCCCTTTGCAATTTTAATGGTCAAAAATCTTTAAGTTCTTAAAATGACCAAATAATTTGATCACACTGTAGTTGCACGAAGCTCGAAATGAAAAATAATGAAGCATTTGAATCTCCTACTAATGTATTTAAAATAGAATGAGGAAGCGTTAGACGGAAATGAATCTAAAACGAGAAACAAATGGATGCTTTTCAGATTCAGTAATTGACCAAAAAAAGCTAATCAATCACCGGTCAGACGTCGTTTTATCCATTTCTAATGATCGATCGGTGCATAATGACCGATAATTTAACGAGGCACTATCGATTAACAAATATATAAACTATATACTATAGAGCTTTTCATTTAGGTAGGAAACATGAGCAAGAATTGTGGCTAGTTTTCGACAATCGAGCATTAATTTAGCCAATTTTTAAAAATCGTTCAAAAATTTTAGTACCAAAAGTAGTAATAAAAGTAGTTTGAATTCGAAAAGCTTGATATATATATATATATATATATATATATATATATATATATATGCTTATACAAAAATTTTGGAATGGTCGAATAATTCGATAGACGAAAGTTCTTGAAAAAACCAATCTCCAACTTCTTGGGCGTTTTCATGTACGATTTCTGATTCTTTTAAATCTTCTAAAGGATCATATTATTTCAATTGATCCTTCTGAAGCACTATGAAAACTACTTTATCACATAATGAAGAATTATTGATAATACCTCAGATACGTTAGTTAGTAATTACGCATCGTAACATATATATATATATATATATATATATATATATATATATATATATATATAAATATTAATACAATTTTCTGAAGTATCCGCCTCCATTCTCGAGTATTTTTCAATTCTCCATGTAACTTAGTGACGCCGAATAACATAGTGACGCCGTTTAATAAGCTTAAATTTTTATACGCTAATTACCAGTAAAGTTTCCCCCTTGTTGAATACACTCGAGCTCGTACCGATGTTATTTGTACAAAAAAAATTCCCTTAATTACTCTTATACAAGGCAGCGGAGGAGGAGGCGGAGGGAGGAGGCGGCTGGTGCAACGACGCGGAGTTAAGTAAATAAAGGACATAATAGAATTAGGCAAGCGAAAGCGGAGCAGTTGGTAAGACACCTCGCGCCAAGGCAACAGTCGCGAGAAAACGGTTAAGCAATAAATTGCCGCTTGGTCCTCTGCCTTGTCAGGGAGGAGCCTCGAGCGTGAGAAGGCAGAGCCCTCTCCTCCCTCTCTCTCTCTCTCTCTCTCTCTCTCTCTCTCTCTTTCTCTCTACGAGTAGAGATAAATAGGAGAGGAGCGCAAGACGCGCCGTAAGTGTAATACCTGCAGTTCGTTGAATACGAATTTTTGCATTCCGAGGGGAAAAGAAGTTACTGCTCCTACTACGGGCTTTACATTATATTACTTGTTAGAGCTGCGGAATCTTGATGACACGGTAACGTTGACCAAGGATTTTAATATATACTGGGCACGCGAGCGAGCGAGAGAGAGAGAGAGAGAGAGAGAGAGAGAGAGAGAGAGAGACAGACAGAGATCGACTACATCAAGACGTGAAACAAAGTTGAACATAAAAGTTATATCTTGAAGGTGCGTCGAGATTTTTGCAACTTCCTTTCTATTATATGCATTCTTCCTATAGCTATGTACTCTCAGATTCGTTATCTTCCGCATTACCAAGCGCGTTATATTCTTCGGTAAAGATATTATAACTTCGATATGAATACATCTCTCTCTCTCCCTATATATATATATATATATATATATATATATATATATATATATATATATATATATATATTAATACCTATTACACGCTGGTGTAATGATAAATTTTCTGCGACAAACACCTCGGGCATTACGCCTGATTATAGCGCTATTGGCCATGTGTCCATAAACGAAAAAATAACTTAGCGCCGTGAAAAAAATTCTTCGCAGCCGCACATTGATCGGTCGGTGATTATTAAAAGAAAAGTTTACGCTGACTTGACGCTATACGCGCGCTGCCATAAGAAAAGTTTTCTTATCGATACTCTGCCGCGCCGTGGATTATATATATATATATATATATATATATATATATATATATATATATATATAGGGTTTATTATCAATCACAAAGCGTTCCGGATTCTGAATTTATCGAGAAACTCTCTTCTTTCCAAAGAGAGCTCGATAAACTGCTGATCTTTTACGACGCGGCCTGCAACAACGATCCTTGGGTGCAACCTGCGTAGATGATGCTTTGCTTCTATATATTATATGAATTGCTTGAAAACTTTTCAAAATTCGCACAAATTATCATTAACACTTTCATTCACTATTTCCATCTCTGGATATGTCAAAATTTCTTTATTTTTTTAAAATTTCAGATGAAAATAGCTTAAAAGACATGTTTTACACATGCTTTACACGTGTTTTACACATGTTTTACACATTTAAAGATATTAAAAAGCCATGATTAACTATTATTCAATTATTATTCAACGTGATACGTTTAGCGTTGCTAGCAATGAACACATGATTCAAATGCTAAAAATCAAAAGTCGTTATTTTGAAATTTCACGTTTTCATTGTAAATTAATTGCTAGCAACGCGAAAAATGTGACTCCATTGTACAAATAATGCTTCGGATCGTGCGTGAGGAAAAGATGAAAGCAGAAATGCGATGACGTGCGTCGTTTTCATCAAGACGACGACGTTAGTTTTGGCTTTGCGGCATGTCAATATTGATTGTCAATTCTATAACTAGACAATTAAGTCTAAGCTCAATCGTTCGTATGCCCTCGGGGAAATCGATTTGGTCGATGTCATCTTTGCGGTCTGTCAGACACATTGGCGACAGTACTTTCACAACTTTATAAAGGTTTCTTTTATTATACATTATATGAGGATATAAATATTAATCGACTTTTTTTACGTAATAATTCAACATTTGATTAAATTATTACGACGCGGATGAAAAGAATGAAGAAAACTATTTTCACTACATTTTTGTAAATAAGGTTTTTTATTTATAATTCTTTTGCAAAATTAAATCGACTTTATTATTGGCGACAGAAACTTTATAAAATTCTGTAAACCCTTACCTATAGAACTAAAATTTAGAAAAATGTTCATTGGATTATAAGCAACATATTATTAGAATTACAATATTAAAATTACACTTTAATGGAGAACGGTAGTTTCGTGGAGTCTACTGACATGACACGCATTAATGAAGAATAGAGAATTGACGGAAATTTTTTCTCAGCTATGAGTAACTCTATTTCAGAACAATTCGTTAAGTGTGACTATATGAAAAATCATAATCAAAAAGAAAAGATTCCAGTATCGATAAAGTTGAGCAATATGGTTTGTCAATAACTACGGCCCATCATCATTCAGTTCGAGTGACCGTCCTATTACATATTATATATGGGAGAATTTGTACTTTGTTCTAACATCAACGAGTAAAGAACGCAGGTGGGACTACAATTTTCTGCGTTGACTTATTCGGTATAGATAGAACCTGATTAAGAGAGCGTCAATCCATCCAATAGGGAATCGCCAAAGTTTAATCTTAAAGCAGAGTGAAAAGCTACATTCTAGGAGTGATCTGTCACTCCTTGAAATCTAGAGATCAGCTCGGATCTGAAAGTAAAATATAGTTAAATTGATGCAAATAACTAATTTTCATCTACTACTATACATTTTTTTCAACTACTAATCATTTGAAACATTCCGAAAAGTTTTTAGGTATATAAACTACAATGAAAATTTATTAATCATGATTCGTATATATATATATATAGATTTACACTTCTTGTGCTCTTGTGTAACCCCCGACCACCACCAGGCGTGTTTTATAAGGCAACCATCAAGCAACATCGTATTACAACGTTTCATCAACTGATGAGGCGCGCTCGTTTCGTTGTGCAAGCGAGAGCGCACCACGCTCTATATATATATATATATATATATATCACGTACACACCAATTTCGCATCAACAGCTCAATGGATGGGTGCCGCGGTGTATGCGGTTGCGCCGCAATATTCTTATAATACCGCGCCGATTGCCGCTTTTGAAACACGCTATGCTCACCTCTATTTCATGTATAAAAAGCACAGTTTCTGTATTTACAAGAAAGTGACGTGCCGGCGTGGAAAGACGCGTCTCCCGATGTTGCGGTCGCGCCGGTTTTGCCGAGGCCACGCGTCGCGAGTTTCCAATTTATGCGCTTCGGCCGAAGAAACGTGAAAGAGATAAAATATATATATATATATATAAAAAAAATAAGCGCACCGACGTCGTGCGTTTCAAACGAGCAGAGAGGATAAAGTGCGTTTATTATAAATCGATAGGTCGACGAGAATACGTAATGCATTATATATATATATATATATATATATATGATAGACACGAATATTTGTTTCGAGACCATTGATTTTGACTTCCGGCAATCTATAGCAATTTATATTTACATCTCTTTTATCCCTATTCAAATCTTCTTTTTTGTCTCTCTCTTTTCGTCCTCTGGCAGCCCTCCGAGCGTCCTTTCGCACATTCGCCTGCGATAGCAGGTATGTATGCAGATATACACATACATAACGAATGATAATAAAACGAGCAAGAAAACGAAATTAATATTCGCTCTGTCAGTATATGCGCGCTCTTCGGTATCGCATTGTTATTTTCATACAACCCTTCTCTCACCCGCCTTTTCCTTTCCTTCAAGAAAATTCGAGGGGACATCTTATATATTAGTTGCGCAAGAGTGCTTCTCCTTGACTGTCTTTCTATCCGTCCCTCTCTCTCTCTCTCTCTCTCTCTCTCTCTCTCTCTCTCTCTCTCTTTGTCTCTCTCGACACCATCCATATATATATATATATATATAGGATTTGCCTTTTATAGGCGCAGGAACGTGCGTCCGTATGCAAATCATGGCTCTTGCTTGAGGAGGCAGAGGCGAATATGAATTATTTTGCTAATATATAACAACGGCGAATTATGAATGCGCGCGCCTGCGAGGAAGGGGAGAGAGGTGAAGAAAGAATCGAATTGAATTGAATGGTTCATTTTACGCCGTATAAAATGGGCCATGTTTAAAATAAAATTAAAAAAAAAAAAAAAACATCAACTTGACAAAGCAGTTCCTCTCGCAGCGCGTGTCAGAAAAAAAAGAACAGTGTAAATACCGACATTGGAAAAAAATAAAACGATAAAACACTAATGGATGAAAGTGAGAGTAATGGATAATTTAACGACAAATCCACATGAAAAAATTCAATGCATATATAAAATAAATTCAAGAACGATTTAAAGAAAGCCTTGTTGAATGGCACGCGCACAATCGTAGACGCAGGTTATTGCGAAAATAAACAATTCCACTTGGTCTGAAGATTTCTCGTGCATTACGTGTTCGTATATACGCATACGAGAGAAAGAACGGAAGAGATGTGTGCATACCGTACATCTTGTTGATACGTCGCTGAAAATCAAAGCGGAAGGATATATAAGATAATGTAAATGTCAAGATTTTGCTGCGACTATATATATATATATATATAAGAATGGGAACGGAAAGACATACACTTGAGCCTGTCACGTATGCGGTTAGAAATTCAGCCTCTCCGTATATAAACTCTGTAAAGATGCGCTAGGACGACCTATATATAAGTCCTTCCAGATGAAAATCCTAGAACTGAATATCAAACGCATGTCGAGCGATTCGTTTTATATGTAGAAAAATAACAGTATGGGCAATGTCTATTAGAAATAATAATATTCCTTAAGCAATGTCATAGATATATATATATATAGGCAAAAATCCTTATAAAGCTTATTTATACGTAGGAGAGCTATGAGAACTCATGACATTTGCTTATTGCAATAAGATTATCACTCGAGGATAATACCGGAAACCTCATGGGGAATATAATAATGTCAGCTTTTAAAGAGTTATCCAATTACGTAGCATATTTAGTCCAATTATGTCGTATCAAACTACGCCAACATGCATTAGTTTGCGAATGATAAAAAAAAAAGAATATATATAAAATTAATCTATTCGATTAAGACAGTCGGTACATGCTGTCGAGGTAGGCATATTCTCTATATAGGGTAACGATCCTTTTCTCTTGATTCTCGAAAAATTCAAACAAGGCCAATAAAGATGACGATATGATCAGTGGGCGAATGTTCATTAGTACAGAGATGAATACAGTTTTATGTTAAAAAAAGAATTCATGGCGTCAAATTACCAATTGTAAGCTCTTTTGAATCAAAAGCTTTAGAACAGCGGAAGATTAATGATCAGGCGACGAAGGAATGATTTGGTAGATCAAAAAGGTCACGTCAATCCACTGTCCCCCTGTCTCCGACACACGCTGGCAATCTAACAGCATGGTGTCGAAATAGCGATGTTCGACATTTCTCGCAATGTCTTAATTCACGGTGACTATACTCGAATGTTCAGGAAATGTTGATCGTGTATAATTATACATTTTCGAATACTACACAGTCGAAATGCTGTATTGCATAATACGATAAATTTTTAAGGTTCGACTAATCACATGGATTTAAAGGTGATTGATCGTGTTTGAAGAAGACTTTTGTAGTAGTTGTATATATAAATACATCGTCAAATACACATGTGCACATATTTATTAATAATATGTAACAGTACTAAGTGTTCCGATTCAGAAACGCAGATATTATGCAAATTAATTCGCTATTATTCTTGATATTTGGGCGCCCCATTCCGCCAATAGTTAATCCTAACTTAATCATTTATTTGATGAATTTATTACGTGAAATTTATATTATATGTAAGTATTTTTCCAATAATACATCACTGATTCAGTCCAGTTTTATGTGATTCTACATGGCTTGCACCTCCATTAAATCAATTCACAATGATATTCAATAAATGAAACAGTTTCCAAATAGCAAAAATATTAAATAAAAACACAATGTCGATTTTGTAATTAATAATAGACTTAATTACTACATATGAATCAGTAGTATATCCATAATTCCATAGACACTAATATTATCTACGACTCCATGTTGCAACATTATCCGGAAAGAAAATGTTGCATGGAACTCGAAGATTTAAAATGTATCATCACATAGATTTTAGCCACAGTTGATACCTGTTACTTTCAGCTTACGCAAAATTCCTTCTATGTTTAATTAGATGCTTCTACAAATTTTTACTTAGATTTTCCAAATAATATTAAGTCTTAAAATTTGTCTCGATCGCTCGAAAGAGGTTGATGTGTACCATCACTTTATGAATTTTCTCAAGTATGTTTTCAAATTTATTATTCTGGGTAGAATTTTAGAAATTTGAAACGGTACAATGAACTCCTCGGGGGATCATTTATTTTGATGTCAAGAATAAAGGTAATGAACTGACTTTTAATACTATCTATGACCCGCAGTTACGACGGCCCCAGTAATAATAATAAGCAGTTCCATATAGCAGCTGACTTTCCTTAATCTAAAAAAAAGACATTATCCATTCCTCCATTTTTGTTATGAATGTATCTTCGAGACGGAAAAGAGTATATATGCAGGAATAGTTATGCGGGAAGTCCATAAGGAATTCATACACTTTCGAGCACTCTAATGGAGAGTATAACCACGTTATATGGAGATGTTTGATTGTACAATGGACCGCGCGCGCACATACAGCCTGTGTACATCAAATCCAAAGTATAAATAGTCCGGGGCGTTGTGCATGTACATATATATATATATATATATATATATATATATATATATATATATATATATATATATATATATAGTCGCGCTCGTGCGGAAACGAACATCAATTTCGAAGCGCAGACAATACGAGCGGAAGAACAGGGAGCTCTCTGTTTGGGCGACCCAAGAGAGAGAGAGAGAGAGAGAGAGAGAGAGAGAGAGAGAGAGAGAGAGAGAGAGACGTAACAAGAACATCAGACAGAGCCCAGTGAGCTTGGATCTCGCCTTTCCTCCCGCGCGACCAAGGAGAGAGGATGTGCGCTCTTGTCCTCGAAGGCTAGGATAACTATATATATACAAGGAAGACACAACACTGAGCGTCGTACATCGGGGTGCGGCAAGCACCGGGCGTTCCTCTATATATATATATATATATATATATATATATATATATATATATATATATATACAGTGTCGAGACGACAAGCGAGCAACGCTTTGATTTACGATGTTACCAGCTCCTTCTCCCCTTCTTCCTCCCCCTCCATTGTGCGTTCGATATTTTATAGGCTGGTACCGGGAGGGGGCGAGCGAATCTGTGCTGCACTATTTGGCGCGACATCGAAGGATCGCACAGCACCAGACGGGGGCCTTCTCCATCGCGCAACCCCACAAAGATCCAACGATAATAGGCTCTGCATCTTACGGGAATGGGTTATCTATGTGTATACGTGTAGACGATGTTATAGTCGAACTGGCTGTAGAGAGGGTCTTGAATATATATATATATATATATATATATATATATATATATATATATATATAGCGATGTACTTTGTGCTATTCTTGAACGGATATATGGTCTATACCATATATAACACGATGGTCCATTGGGATCTAAATGGTCGTATGAAGCAGCGGCGATGAAACGATTGACGAGCGATCGTTCTTTGTAACCAGCGTTGAGATGTTATCGACGATATAGATTTATATAGTGAAACAAAGCCCTTAATCGCCGAATGTTAATAGCCGACGGCGGTATGGGAACATCATCGCGCACCTCCCAAATGCAGATCTATAAAATTTTCAACCGTGCACGTGTATACGTCTCCATACCCGTATGTAGATAAATATTTTGATGACCACGTATGTAGCAATTTAGAGCTAGAACAATTTCACTTTTACAATAGCTACGATATTGTCCAGAATGGACCAATACAGATTTTATATAGTTAGGAATAGAAGTGGCATAACGCACAACGATAATCGTCCTTTCGTTTATATATATATATATATATATATATATATATATATATATATATATATATATATATTGATAACCAGGTGCTCTTGGTACTTTACCCACGGTGGATAGTATATATTTATATTTATTAGAAAGTTAAATGGGGGCGTAACTTTGTAATAGTACACCCAAATGTCTTCGTAAGCTAACAGTTTCTATAGTGTTCACATGAAGCGTCACTTATTTCTGGCAAATAAATAATTAATTTACATGTGTAATAATTAATTAATACGTGATAACAATCGAAATAAGTGGGAATTTATAGAATAGGAAAGCCTATTCCAATCCAATCTTTATTAATAAATGTGAGAAACGTGAAAAAAAGGAATAAGTATGGTGAGGTTTACCGCTGTTTCTGTAGATAAGCGATCTTAGGTCAGTCATAAAACACTATTTTGGTCTTTAGAAACGATGAAAATTAATAATAAATTTCTTGGAAGTTTTGCCATCTAATGAATTACTACTGTACAGTAGTTCCAGTACTATTTAAAATGTGGTTCAAAATTTCTCACTTCTCTTGAAATATTTTTTTTTAATTGAAAATACATAAATACAATATACATATATACATATATTCACACTGCACCACTATGATTGCTATGTTGAGAGAAAAAAATTTACATAGTTGGTTCATCAAAATTTATGCTGTTACTTATATATGCAGAGAAATAAAGGACATTTTTATTTCTGTAGCGAAGCAACATTGTAGATCGGTACCAAAGCCAATGCGAATTTCATCTCTGCTCATTATTGGGTGGGCTCGCATGTAATAAGTTATATAAGCATATAATTTATCGACGTATCATCGTCAGAGGATGTTGAGCGTTCATCGTCAATTGACGACCCATATAATTTCGCGCTCTCCCCATAAAAGTCTATTTAGCAATTAACGCCAATTTTCCCGCAACAAGTTATTCAGGAATAAGAACAGAGAATTTCAGCTCTGTAAAATTCACCGGCTTAACCTGTTTAATAGTCATCCGCGGCTACATGAAAAAAAATTCTCTACCATTAAAGTGACAGCGCGCGAATTCATTGTCCTGGTATTTAAAGGCAACAGCTCATCCAGTCTTCCATCCACTTTTTCCGCGATGTGCCTAAATTCGACGACGTCGGGTTGACGATATATAAAACCAAAAAAAAACAAACAAAAACAACAACAATAAAAAAAAAAAAAACAAAACCATTGCGTACTGCTTATGATTGCCGTCGCGCTGTCGCGGTCGCCGTAGCCCTCGTTCTCGTTATTATTGGAAATTAGAAAGCGACGAGTCGTCCAAGCGCTACACCGCAGCAGTTCGCGGCATCGCGCCCGCACGCCCACGAGTCCGCGTGCGGGACAATTATATTTACAAACAATGAGAGGCAGCGCCGGGTTCTTTTCTTCTCGGAAATCAATTACCGCCCGTTCCCGGTCCCGGCGGCCGGCGCGGCGGGTCGGCGAGGGAGCAGCGGACGATAACGAGCCTTTCCGCGGCCCCTGAACGGCCGTCGCCCGAGAGTCAGTCCATCCTCCCCTCGCCCGCTCGGCCCCCGTCATCCGTCGTCGGTATCGTCAACGCGCTGGCCCGCGGCATAGTCCCAGGCTGCTGCTGGGGGCTGCGCGGGCCATTGGAGAAGTCGACGTAGGCCGTTGCGATAGCATTGCACAGACCGGCTCCACGTATACGAAGACGTCGACTTTGGATTCACCGATATATCGATGGGGCGAGCCGGGCGGGTTGGGGAGGGGGGGGGGTGGTGGCGAGGAGCATACGACCGTGGCATACAGCGCATTCGGACGCGGGCGATGCGCGCCACTCTCATTGTTGCCTCGCGTATAGCGGTACTATGCTGCTGCCGCGGCGTGGAGCGGGAGGGGAGTGGGGGCGAGATCCGAGGTGGGGAATTCAATTTTCCGCCTCGGCGAGTTTTGGAAAACTTTATGGGTCGGTATGGATTGCTTGGTAGCGCGGGGGGGAGGGAACGGAGGTGGATTTTCAGAACGTCGTTTTATTTACCGCTTTGTATGTTATATTTTACTATATATATATATATATATATATATATATATATATATATATATATATATACACACACAATTCGAACGAATTCGCGTTTGCTCCGGGTGACGTGGGGGGGGGGGGGGTTGCATGCGTGCGAGCTCGACGATACGGCACGAATGCTCTCGAGCGGATGACGAATCGACGGTAGAGCGTATATATATATATATATATATATATATATATATATATATATATATATATATAGGCGGAAAAAAACACCTCGAAAAGCGCTCTTTGTGATGATTTTTATTTATGAACACTTGGTTGTGTGTATGTATATGTATTATATATATATATATATATATATATATATATATATATATATATATATATATATACAGAAAAGTAAAAAAGTAAAAACTACGGATATACATAAAAATAGAGCATAAAACGTGATATCGTTATTGTAAAGTCAAGAATGTAATAGTATGCTAAGGGAGACTGATGTAAAAAACTTTACTTATAATAGAACTATCAATGCTAATTTGCTTTGATTGTATTCCTGAACCTGAAACTGTGAGAATTTAAAAATTTGATTTATTTTATGATATTGAAATGGTAAAGGAATCATAAAAAGGGGATAAAAAATTAAATACGACAATGGAACAGTCATCTATCGCTGATAATAGTAAGCATCATGCTTCTAAAATACATTTATTATAATTATTAAGAAAACGTAATCTATTTCAAAAATTATTTTTAGTTAATGTCCTCTTTTTAATACTTTATGTGCTTAATTCAAAGGTAAATCATGCAAGTATATCGCGTATATTTTTTAGTTTTAAATATAATATAACATTATGAAATATAGTACAACATTTTAATAAATATTTTAAATACAAGAACGTATTTTTTAATAAAAATATCTTCTTTCCATAAGAACACTGTATTATTTGTTTACTTTTTTAGATCGAGAAGTGACCTGGTGCACGATGTAAAAGTTTTCATTGTCACCCATTTGGATGCACTATAAAGTTTACATATACCGTTACATGATTATTGTATAAAAATATAATTTAATGTAAAGAAAATGTTTAAATTTTTTTTCAAAATTTATTATGATTCAACTGATTTATAATGATTAACTTTAGCTGCTGGTTTTGATTCATATCATATATTATACCTTTTTGCTAATACATCTTCAAATGTGTATTGTTTGAAAACTATTAAAGTAAAAATGGTACACTCGTTCAGCAGCGGTTTATAAAACGCGTTAAATAAATAAAAACACATAAAATATTTAGGACAATTTGTAAAAAGATATTCTCGCAATTAATGTGTAGTGTTTACAGGCTTAATATATATAGTTTTAGTATATAGTCGTAATTACAATACGTTTTCTTTGTAATAAATAAAAATCGATGAAGAATTATAGGCTCCAAAATCATTAAATAATTCTTCTTTTTTGTCAGTTTTCAAACAGACGATATAAAACGAAATGTCGATGTAAATGTTTTGTGATTTTGTAAAAACATCATAAAATTTTTATCTTTTACATTTATACAATAAGATTCTAAATTGTTTACTGACTTGGTAATAAATGGGATATAATATTGCTACACGTACACGTTCTTGTAACGCGGTATTTAATGATTTTTCTCTATAAAAGGAACAATTGCGAACATTCATTTTTATAATAAATTTTTTTTATTTATAAGATAGAAGACAACTGAATAGCACCAATTACAAATATTAGCACACAGCTCTCACAAATTTATGAATATAATATAAGAAAAAATAATTTTTATCATATTTATAAAGAACTATGAAATGTTTTACTACCTATATAAAATTTTTAACTATTTTTTAAGCCATAATATATGGTGATAGACATTTGTATGTACATTATCGCTTCTGCTGCTAATAGACGACAATTTCGCTAATATATTTTTTTTTAAAAGAGAACAAAAATGAAGTCGAGATAATACTACTCTGTACATTAATTGAAATAATTTTTGTTTTGCAATAGATACATTTCCATGCAGAAGTAAAATGATATATTTCGATTTACTGAATTTGTTTCGATAAAGCCTTTCGAAACGGATATGGAGATTGGATTGGAAAACATTTCAACGAGATACTTGCAGGATAAAGGGATCGTCCATAAATTACGTAAGCAAATCAAAGGGGGGGGCGTAGATTATGCAATTTCTTACGTTACCGTTTTTACGATAGAGGCTTGTATAACTGAGTATTCAAAAAGTCTTATACTCGAGACCGAGGGAGGCTCCCAAAAAATCACTCAAAATACACTTTTACGTAATTTATACACACGCGCACGCACGCGCGCACACACACACATACACAGAGAGAGAGAGAGAGAGAGACATACGGCCCCGATGTTTTACGATTTCTATTTTGCGTATGTATACATTGCGATTATTTGAAATATAAATTATATTTAACCTTCCCCTCTCGATTTTTTCCATGATATCCATAAAATATTGTTGAAAAGGCAGTTTTTCACATAAATTCTGCATTCTAATGAAATTGAGCTATACTACTCAGTCATTCCCCCTCCTTGTTTCTCTCTCGGCTTCTCACCTTATTTCATTCGCAAGCACGAATTTTCGCATCGCAAAGCCTGGCGAAAAGCCTGTCTTTCTTCGACGGCAACAATGACGACCGGCCCGAACCGCAGTTCTCGTGGAAAAAAGTACAGAAAATACGGAGCTGCGTGGGGGCGGGGGTAAAGAAAGAAAACCCGAATCAATTTCCCCGCGAGCGAACAAAGGACCTAGAAGGTCATTCATTCCGGAAATGAAATAGCCCCTAAATGCAGGGGAGAGTGAGAGAGAGAGAGAGAGAGAGAGTCTGAAAGGGGCATAAGGAAAACCATTATAGTCTCTCGTGTACGCGAGAAAAAAAAGCGTCTACGAAAATGAGGAGTTTATATGGTATATAGTATAATGCGAAAATACGCTGTTCAATACGGTGGTGGCGTTCGTTAGAGAAATAGAGACGGGCGACGAGACGGGGTAGGAGGAGGAGCGGGGCAAGCGGCTGAGAATCGAAGGACCGGGTCTCGTAAAAGGGCGTCGATCGATATATCGTCCGCTCCCCCTCCACAGCCGCGCGGGAGTTGAATATATATATATATATATATCAGCACCTGTTCGTCGTGATTAATTGCCCGGAAGCCTCAGGAGCGCTGCTCTCGACGTACGCGCGCGGGTTTGCCGGCGAGCGTTGACGGGATGAAGCGCCGGCCCGGGGGGGTGGAGTAAAGGGGTAGGCGGAGGGCTTATTAGAAATTGAATTCCGAACTTTCGGCTTCGGCGCGCCGATCCCTCGCGCGATAATTTACGGCGAAGCGATCGCGCGCGCCCCGATTGTTCCAATCGATACCGATATTAACGCAGCCCCGGTGATCTATTGCAGTTCTATCCTGTCTCCCTCTCTCTCTCTCTCTCTCTCTCTCTCTCTCTCTCTCTCTCTCTCTCTCTGCCTGTCGTCCTCCACCTATGCTCTCTCTATCGCTCCTAGACTATATATGTATATAAGAGTTTCCGGGCTCGCAGTTGGAATCATTTGACTGAATTTCGGAAAGGCACACGCACGCGCCCGCGCACACACACACGTGGAGAGAGAGAGAGAGAGAGAGAGAGAGAGAGAGAGAGACGAAGAGATATATCGTCGAACTCATATTGATTTTTCCCTATATGCAGAATTTAATTCTATCTACATTCGAAAGATTGATATTTTTTACATTAGACTAAAATAAGACCCGTGAATCATAGTTGATCTAACCTTATAATTTTTCTCGATTCGGAGAAAGTAAGCTATGTATAATGAAGGCTTTAAAATTCAAATAAATGAAATTTCATTTATTCAATGAACGCGCGGATTGGACCGTTTTTTTTTATTGTGCCCACAATCGTGTCCACATGTAGCATAAGCGAATAATCATATTCCCAATAATGCGCGAATGAACTATATATATATATATATATATATATATATATATATATATATATAAATATATATATGTAGTATATATATTAACATATATATGGTATATATATATATATATATATATATATATATACCACGACGTTGAAAAATACACTTTCCTTTTACATTAATCGCTGTGAATGATGAATGATCGTAAAATATTTTTTTTGTTACTTTGGAAAGTTTTAGAAATATTTTAAAATGATTTGATCATTTTTCGAGTTATACACACCCCGTTAAAGCTAACGCGACAGAAACAGAACGTATTCCTAACAAGAGTTTAGTGTGCTAAATTCGAATAAATCAATATCATATATAAATATAAAGCTTATTTTTTCTAAATATCGAATAAAATAGTCCAAATTTTCGATAACTCATAAGAGCCCATATTAAACATCTTATTAGAACTTTACGTATATTTCATTGTATTCACAATATATCGAATGTAAGAGGATCTAGGATCATTTGCGTTAAACAGTCATACATCCTTATGCAGACCATCTTCATACCCAAGTAATTTCCAATCTAGCAAACCTAAACACCTACAACCGAAAATATAAATATACAGATAAAAACAAAACATATTTAGATGGCATTTGAAAAAAGACTATTCACATTTTTAAATCCTCCTGCTGTTTTTCTCAATACCAAATAACTTATCATTTCATATTATCTGAAAGATGCCGAAAAACAAGTTCTTCTTTCTGCCCATTCTGGTGGGCACGTCTTGACAAAAATGCAACGTTATCGAGTAATACCTACGCAAAAATGATTCAGATTCAGCGCATTCAACCGGTCTATGGGTTCGGGTACTGTTTTGTGAATTTTTTAAAATTTAAAATTTAAAATAGGAGACCCTTTTTTCGCCCGCTTCGCTCGGACGCCGGCTGAATAATCAATTTTCGCGCCTCTGCTGCGAAAGTATTATTACTTCATTTTAAAAAATTTCCTCGTTTACAACGAGTGAATTTCGCTTATAAGCGACGGCGCTATCGGTATAGTTATTTTCAAAGGAGAAATAATCATCTTATAATTAACTCTATGGCGAACACTTTTATACGTTTGATTATATTAGCAATTTTTAATGATATAATATTTTATTTTAATCGATACTAATGACGAATCCACTATTATATATATGTATATATATGTTTAAATACATTTTAATTTTCTGCTCTCCAGAGTTTTAACATTTTGAAATTTTCTGCTCCATCGTCATAACTAACTGCTTGCACTAAATATATATATATATATATATATATATATATATATGTATGTATGTATGTATGTATGTATGTATGTATATACGTGGCATATAAGAAGCAAACGTCGGGACTTTCATTTCTTCCACAAAAGCAGCGATAAAAAGAGCTCTACCGTAAAGGGAAAAACTGATTGGCAAACGCTCGCGCGGATTATATATATATAGATATATACACCGTGACGCTTATTCGTTTCATCGCCCAGTTACACCGCCTGTAACGGGCACGAATCAATTTCAGTATTACAGTTGCGGCGGGAGAGGTGGGGCGGGGTACGGGAAAACGTATAGCTATGTATATATAGCAAAAACGTCGATTTCAGCCCCTCTGCTCCAAAACATATATAGAGCGGAAATTCAACGAAAGAAAAAAAAAACAATAAAAAGAAAAAGAAAAAAGGAAAAATAGCAGTGGGACCGCCGTCGCGATTCGACCGCCGCGCTCTCGCGCGAAGCTAATCCAGTCGGCGGTGCAGGCTGCATCGATCAAGCTTCATAGAGTGGATCGCTTCAGTGATCCGCGGGACCGTAAAATATATATATATATATATATATATATATATATATATATATATACCTTGAAGTAATTAATGTAGCATCCGTTTATGAATATTCGAAATTTATAAATCGGGAAATGACGAATAAAAAAGCGAGCTCGGAGAGAAGATTGGCTTAACACCTCCTAATATTCGTAAAATCTCATTTCGCGTTCAGATTTAAGCGTGAAACCTTCAATTGACGAAGGAAGCGGAGATACACTGCACAAAGGAATCGAACCTAATTTCTAATACACGAGCGATAACAACGACGCGCGTCGCCTCGTTCGATTCAATTCCACGATGCTTTGTACTGTCCGGGCGGCATCTCGCCCGTTTCAAACAGGCCAAATGGAAATTATCGCGGCATTTCGGTCACGCCGGGGCAGAAATCCGGATATTATGCACGCGGCCCTCTCCAGGTTCCGGCAACGGATTATATATTATATTTACTTTCTGCACATAAATGGCGCGCGACCCACCCCCCCCCTCTCGTCGTTGCCCCGAGTATCGATAAAAGCGGCTCAGTTTTAACGCGGGCGAGTACTCGAACGTCTTGGGGATCAAAATTTTTTCTCTTACCTCACGCGGGAAGTTTGCTCGCTACGACCAACATATATATATATATATATATATATATATATATATATATATATAGAGAGAGAGAGAGAGAGAGAGAGAGAGAGAGAGAGAGAGAGACATGCACCAATTAATTATAAACACGATACATTATCCCGCGCGTCCGAGAACAGGGTCGAAAAAAGCTCCCGGAACCCTCGACGTTATATATCGCGCGTGTGCCTCTCCCCTGCAAATTGAAATTTCTTGTCGCGCATAACAAGGAAACTGCTCAACCTGAGACCCGTCGTACGCAAAAAAAAACAACCAGCTATAAGAGAGATATATGGCTAATTCCGTAGCTATTATTATTCTAACTTTTACGCCAACAAACGACACAATAAAGTGTGTATAGATACTGTTTTTTTTTCAACCATCAACCTGATCTACAAATGCGGATGTTAGTCTACACACACATATATATATATATATATGTAATAATACCCGAGTATATCCTGGAATAAGGCAAAATCAAACCCACGAATTTTTATATACATAAACTTATCTGAACCCACTATAAAAATATGTTCATTAACAATCAAAGCATATTTAATGAAATTTTTTCCAATATAATCACAGGTACTTCAACGTTGAATACATAGGTAATCACTATATTGTCTGATGAAGTCAAAATTATTTTTCAATTTACCTGTATCGATTAATGTGCGAAAAAAGCAAAGAATTCGAATAACCTTGTAAGATGAGGTGGAGCGGAGACGAGAATCTCCATAAAGTAAATGCAGTACATGGAAGCTATGATACGTCTAGAAGAAAGGAAGAGTGAGATAGAGTGGTAGTGAGAGAGAGAGAGAGAGAGAGAGAGAAAGACAGAAAACCGGTCAAATAAAAAATATATCGGTCTTGCAAAACTTCTACGAATTTTTTTTCTCTCTCTTGCACTGCAAAATATTTGCATGAAAAACTACAGGACGATGCGCAGCGATCGTTCGAAACTCTCTATATAGGAATTAAATCCATACATCATACATCTCTATGATCGCACCTATAACTTCCAATCAAAATCCATTAATCGGTGCCGACAGCTGAGTCGCATATGCATCCCATCTGATATATATATATATATATATATATATATATATATATATATATATATAGAGAGAGAGAGAGAGAGAGAGAGAGAGAGAGAGAGGCAGAGAGACATGCTGAGAAACCTGACGGATTTCACTTTGTCGTCCACCCCATTTTGCATCCCCTCGCTCTCTCTCTCTCTCTCTCTCTCTCTCTCTCTCTCTCTCTCTCTCTCTCGATCTTATATATATATAACTCACGATGCTCGTTGAAGCGATGCGCCGCGAATAACTCCTCAGGCACCTTCTCGTTTCATCACAGAGCCTCTCTCTTCCATTGTTATATGCGGCGCGCGGGGCTGGAATTTGCAGCGAAGGCGCTAAATTGCTTATTGATCGTTATCCTCGAGAGAGCTGCCTAGCTCGAGAGGCGCATAAAGTGGAAAAAGAGATAGACAGTGGGAGAGAGAGAGGGGGGCGGGGGAGAGGGAGCGAGTGAGAGAAAGCGAGGATAAATCGAAGTGATTTCTTTTTATCGCGAAAAGCAAAAGTTTGAGCAATCGGCTCGTGAAGCAGTAAAAGGCGCGGTATCGACAGGCCGTTCGGCGTAAAACATACAGACATATATAGGCCGGCGCGCGCGCGCGCGCGTTTCCATACACACACACACACACACACATGATTCATGGATTCGTACGATATGCATACAGAGAGTATAAAGAGCAAATTTTCGCCTCCTCTGGGGTATCGTTAAAAATCCACCTGTGAATGTACGCATTGAAATTCCGTTCGAACGATCAGCATTAGAACGAGGAGATAGTACCGGTGGCCGGTCAATGATATACGTTAATGCAAAAAAGTAGTGCAAAGAATTAATAAATAAATAAAGAAAAAAAAACAATAACAATAAAGTACGGGTAATGACTCTCAAAAATTCATTGGACAACCTGGGAGGGACGAATGGTCCCTTGTTACTTATGCCGAGGGAGCAGGGGGAAGGGGGCACGAAGAGAATACATATCCTCGATCGAAGAATTACGAGGACGTCGAAAAAGATATAACGTAGGTGCAACCGCGTTAACGAGACATCGTGCTCGCGAGTATTTTATTTTTCTTTCCCTGTATATCAGCTTCTTAGAGAACAAATACGATACGAAGAAACGGTTTCAATTCGACATTTTGTGCACGTTTCTCGCTATCTCTCTCACTCTCTCTTTCCTTCTCTCTCTCTCTCTCTCTCTCTCTCTCTCTCTCTATCTCTTTGTTTTAACGCAAATGCGGCGAGCCTGCCCGTACTTTCCGCACACCAATACAATAT
This sequence comes from Sycobia sp. Sy_11, assembly GCA_018907035.1. Classification (NCBI taxonomy): domain Eukaryota; kingdom Metazoa; phylum Arthropoda; class Insecta; order Hymenoptera; family Epichrysomallidae; genus Sycobia; species Sycobia sp. Sy_11. The sequence continues at coordinate 98,810 of JACCIC010000316.1, read as the reverse complement.
AAACATCAGAGGGAGAGGGAGAGTGAGAGTGAAAGTAAGAGAGAGAGAGAGAGAGAGAGAGAGAGAGAGAGAGAGTGTGGAAGGTTCATTGACCGCCAGATCCTTGGTTTGGTTTTTTCAAATTTTCAGCTATATGTGTGTGTGTGTGTGTGTGTGTGTGTGTGTGTGTGTGTGTGTGTGTGTGTGTGTGTGTGTGTGTGTGTGTGTGTGTGTGTGTGTGTGTGTGTGTGTGTGTGTGTGTGTGTGTAAGAGAATTGCGTACCAGCACACCGACGACGGCGTGGCGCGGAACCGCACCTCGGGCGTTTAGTAAAGCTGGTAAGTTAAGCAACGTTCGCCGCGATCGTCATAATAATAAATAGATGGGCGACCGCTTGTATGTTGAAGTGTTGTCGACCGTTTATATATATATATATATATATATGTAAAGAGAGAAAGAGAGAGAAAGAGAGAAATATTATTTCTTTTAAGAGGCTCGATAATGGCAGAATGGTATATAGGCTGAACTCAAAGCACACACGAAGAGGATAAGTCCAAATGGTGTTCAAGTCCATATGTGTTCGAGGTCTCATGAGGGAAAACTAAACGAGGCATGATCTATTTAATGGAAAATCAAGGCATGGCGGATAAATATGTACTCGACCTTGGGACGACTACGCGAGGAAATCGCACGACACACACACAAACAATAAAAATCTCTGAGAGAATGGCGTTATCCGAGGGCAATTCGTTGCTCGTTTTACAGACCTCTTTTTTTTTATTGTTGTGGTTCTTTTTCGAATTTTACAGCCTTTAAAAATGTTCGGATGCATGTATTATAGCCGCGCCGGAACTGTACGAAGACTTCAGCCTTTTTCAGACGCGCGAGTCGCTCGAAAAACTGTTCGAACGCATCGCATACCTCTCGACTGCTAGATCTCGGCCGCTCGATCGTGTCGGCGATTTTTTCATGTCAGACCCGGAAAATTTCAGCCGCGCGAGCTGTTCGAATGTTTCACGGCCGTGTTCGGCGGGCAAACCGCTCGAAATGCTCGCGCGAGTCTCGTCGGAAGTGTTGAAATGTGAATTGAAGTGGAAATATCGTCCCCTTCGAGCAATAATGTTTCTCTCTCTCTCTCTCTCTCTCTGTCTTTCTTTCGGTCGAACATTGTCGGAGCAATTCGTCCATGTAAAATTTTCATACGGACAACTGGAAATCGTTATATTAACTATACCATTAGATCGACGCTGTACAGATCCAGTGGCATTGTTTATGGATAAAAATGTGGATGGCTTAACGCTGATAAATCACATATCAACCGTGTGTCGAA